>VZTU01034143.1:41845-77669 GCA_013400835.1 Zapornia atra | reverse complement strand
TGGCAAACCTGCTGAGGCGTGGATCAATCTTCACAGGGCATAGTGGTCTCTGCTCCCCATCCTCATCCATGGGCTTCGGGGGGACACCCGTTTCACCATGGACTCCACCACGAGCTGCAGGGGAAACTCTCTTTCTGCATTCTTCATCCCCCGCCTCCTGCAGGCCTGGCCTTGTGTCTGTGCAGCTTGTTCCATCTTCTCACTCCCGCTCGGTGGCAAAGTGCCCCTGCCAGCAGGTTTTTTCTCCTATATGTGATTCCCAGAGGCACTATGACCAGCTATGATAGGCTCAGTCTCAAGTTTGGCCTTGAATGTACCAATGTTTTGAAAATATGGGGCCTGCAGAAAGCTGTAACTGCAGCTTACAAAAGCCACTGAAGCAGCAGAGTTACACCAAGCTGCAACAACTCCCAACTAAGTTACAGAAAGATGAGCTTTACCACCATTTTATTTGAGTGGGTCAGTGGGAAATCTCTTTCTTACTGACCTTATTAGTCCCAGAGTTCTCTCCCAGTCAGTCAGCACAGCTTGCCTTCAGCCCTTTGCTCAGCTTCCCCTTCAAAGCAAACGCACTTCTCAAGCACTTTGTTGAACCAGAGCTACTTCAAAGCCACATGCACCAAGTGGTCATTTGGCAACTATTATTGCTGTTACACAACTGACATCATCAGAGCTTCTCAATTAGCACTTATGGATGCAGCATATGCTCAAGGGCCTGTTTGCAGCACACTTGGCTGCAATCAGCCTGACTCCCAGATGGAGAACTAGCTTTGTCTTATCCATGTTGCCCCCCATAAAATGTTGCGACATACAAATAAGGAATGCAGAAAAAAGAAGGCAAAGCTAGAGAAAACATCCTGGTGGGGTTTCTTTTTAATTACATGCCTGCTCTTTTGGCCTGTTCTACAATGCTAAAAATTAATACCACAGATGGAGGGTGGGTGTTAAAGGCCCACTGAATACTAAAGTTTTAGTAATCTGTTATAACAGGAAACATCTGTGCTAAATTCAGTGTTTAATAGCTCTTCCCATTTCTCATTTCAGCTGTGGAACATCAGTATTTACAGGACACTACCAAGAAATTGTTTGAATTCATGGTCACAGTCACTTCCAGTCTAATACTGGTTTGTTTCTGTGAACCATTTCAACTAGGGACTCTGGAATGCCAACGTACTTCTTTATCCTATGGTTAATCCAAAAGTCTGCAGTTCCAGAATTAACAGAAAAAGAAGTTCCAGAAATCTGGAATTTGCAGTTCCAGAATTAACAGAAAAAGAAGTATTTCGATTCTTTCTAGTAAGCTACATTAACTTCTATTTAAGTGACCAAAGTCGACTATTCTCTTACCATTCTGTAGGACCACAGCTGAACTTCCCCACTGCTTGAATTATCTCCTGAGCAAGCTAATTTCCAACACACAATTGTCACTGAAATAAACATGGAACATTCTGTACTAGATTTTCTATAGTGCAACATCCAGGGTGGAACCTTCAAAGAGGAATAGTTTTCCCTAGGAAACTTGTTTCTCAAATGACCTCAGGAAAATATCCACCATACCTCTCCAAAAAACCTCTTCCCACCTTCTGCTCTGGCAAGAACAACAACAAGGCATGCATTTTCTGTATGTGGTCCTTTCTTTTCTTAGATGAGATCTGGTTCAAATAATAAAACTGTTATAGGACCGAAGAGAACAACAGCATCCCCACACCCAGGAGGGAGGGAAGGGGAGTGCAGAAGGCAGCCTGGCCACACAGGCTATCTAGAAACTATGCAGAAGCATTTGCCATTGTCTGAAGGGTTCTGCCAAGGTCTTTGTTTAAGGGCGCTCTGCTTTTTTAGCGGTTTCTTGTGAATTGAGCTGGGGTTGTCCTGACAGGGCATCCATGGGGAGATACTGCCAGGCCACCCCCCTTCAGCTTATTTCGTGGCATTTTACTCGCTATTGCATACTGAGGATAGAATCATAGAATGGGCTGGGTTGGAAGGGACCCCATGGATCATAGAGCTCCAAGCCCCCTGCCACAGGCAGGGCCACCAACCTCCAGGCCTGGAGCTACACAAGGTTGCCCAGGGCCCCATCCAACCTGGCCTTGAACACTTCCAGGGACGGGGCACCCCCCCCCTCTCTGGGCAGCCTGTTCCAGCCCCTCACCCCTCTTTCTGTAAAAAACTTCCCCCTAATATCTAATCTAACCCTTCCTTCCTTGAGCTTTAATCCATCCCCCTTGTCCTGCCATTCTCTACCCTTTTATAAAGTTGAATCCCCTCCTGTGTCTCTGCTCCCTGCAGGCACTGGCAGGCTGCAAGGAGGTCCCCCCGCAGCCTTCTCTTCTCCAGGCTGAACCAGCCCAGCTCCCGCAGCCTCTCTTTGTAGGGCAGGTGCTCTACCTGGATATGTATTACTCAGCCAGCTGTGCAAAATGTAGGTAACCATTCCTACCTAGACGCACATTCAGACTTTCAATTTGAAGAGGTCAACTTGTATTTTAAGTGGCTGGGCTGTACTTAGTTTTCCATTTCAAATAAGTTTGGTGCTCATGAAGGAGTCTGAGATTCTTCAGTGTCAGAGAATGACAAATGATCCATAGCTTACACCTGGCAAAAGCTTTTCCTACACACTCCCTCAGGGGCCTAAAACAGAATCTGCAGATAATACACTACTTATTACAAGCTACAATCTGACAGTCATATCCTTTAATGCTGTTGACTTGCAGAATACTTCTGGGATAAAAAGTACTTCCCTGCTAGTCTATTTTTAGAATTACACCAGCAAAATTTAGAGCTGTTCATCCTAGCATAGGAAATAAGCATAAGATTGTGCATTGTCCAGAAAAGCTTGCAACCAGCACAAAAATCCGGTCCCAAGGACCACATCTCCCATCATCACAGCAGTAAGCAGACCAAGGAGCCCCACTGAACTTCCAAATGCCCTTGTTACACCTGCCGAATTGTGGAGAACTAAAAGCAGGTGGCTGATTATAAAATCTGCTGATAGAAATCCCATTAAAGGATCACATTGCTTGTCCCAAATCAAATAAGATCAGTCAGACTGATTCAAATCAATACATCAAACAGAACACGAACCTAAGGTAAAACGTTAAGGTTCAAAAAGGTTCAATACTTGCAATATTCTTTGACTGCTCCTTTCTTCTGCCTAGCTCCAGACATTTTTGGGAAGTAAAGCTCCTGAAAATATTTTCAGGCTGTTTTTCAGACCAGATTTTCAGAAAGTTTGGAGAAGATTTTAAGTGCATGTTTATCCTAACTGATGCTCAAAGTATTTAAGGCTTCTTCATCCCTCGAGTAAGCCAATTTTCTATCCTGTAATCTTCTCTAATCTTATAGAAATGTAGGAACTGCCACATTACATCAGATCTAAAGGTCTACCCAACCCTGTATCTAAGCTGCTAAGACCAGGCCCTGGAACAAACAAAACATTTGGGATCAATAGGTAACTACCTCAAACAACTGCTTCCCCCACCACATTTCCTCATCCTCCAGTTCTTTCTATTAGCTAGCAATGACTACAATATTGGAAAACAGAAAGCCAAAATGTGCTAGCTCCTGACTGAGAGCAAGGAGACACCAGGGTGATGAGAAAGGAACACAGGATGTTGCAAGAAAAGGTTCCTGTCCCCCCGATGGTTTGATGTTTTGTAGTGGGTTTTTTTTTTAAACTAGACCTTCAGTATTGCCCCTGAAAGTACCTCCTGGCTCCAGTGGCCAGAGCAACTTATTTCAGACACACTTGTTGAAAATCATGCAGTCAGTAGCTACAGAAGAAATTATCAGAAATATTTTTACTGCTGATTAGAGTCTGGTTATGCTGTGAAGACTTTTATCTATTCAGATCAACAGGTTTGTATTTCTCATTGGTTTTCCTTACTGTCCAAGGGATTTTTGTTTCATTGTTCAGATCTATTTTCTGGTACCTACTCTGTGTATTTTAATCCTATTCTTCTTCTTTCACCTTTCTGTCTGTTTGTTCTTTCCTTTTCATAAAGACTCAATTTCAGTGACAGGTTTTGCTCTCCTGAGTGTGTTAACTCCTAAGAGTCACCATCAATCAGCACTTGAATGTTTGCTGCCTTTCAAGTTCCTTTACTTTGACATGGTTCTCTGTCTTTTGTTTTAAGTGCTTTCAAGTGTATCCTCTACAAACATGTTGCCTACAATAAGCCCTCATATTCTTGTTCTTGCTGTCGTCTTTATTCATAAGAACCATCAATCAGTTTCTGAAACAGGTCTGTTTTCTATTTGTTGTTAAAAAGTCTCCCCAGTGCAGTAGCTGGAAAGGGAAGGGAGAGAGCATTGTTGGGTTTACCACGGATTCGTCTCTTTCAGATGTGCTTCTGTTTGATGGAAGAGGGGTGAACAAGCAAGGCATCTTCACAAGGCAACTTATGTTGGTTTTGCTTAAAACCATAAAGCTCAATCCCCAGGGTTGGGGAGGGGGGAGGAGGTTGGGTTGGCTCTCAGTCTTCCAAGGAGTTTTGTGTTTAGCCCAGTGAAGGGCAATGTCCTCAGCAGGCATGCTAGGGTTTCTTTACAGCTTGATACTGCAGTGATTGAGGGGAGCTGTCCTACATGTTAGAGATCATAGCTCGATGAAAAATCTCCTTTAATGAGGATAAATGCAATGCACAATTTTACAGGCTGTACAATCACCCCCAGAACAGGGCACTAACAGTGAAAATCCAGAACAAGAGAGTGGAAACAAACCAGCAGTGTACAACCATGCAGAAATTTAGCCCAGTCTACTGACAAATAGAACTAATTGTAAAAAACTCAGGGAGAAGGATAGCTCCTCCCCTGTTTATGGTGGGAGTAACATGCATTACACAATATTCTACACATAATGCAAGAGCATGGAGAGTCCAGGTTTGCTCTGCCCTTTTGTTTGGTTCACCTAATCTCTGCTCTTCTGATTTGTTAAGCTTTCAGAGACATACCCAACTGAACACAGTGTACCCATGAGGAAGACAGACACACACATAAGCCAAGAAATAGCATTCATCTAAGGCAACTAAACAAGTAATGCATTGTTAGGAAAAGCACTAGGCTAACATTGAATGAAACAAGCTAAAAAATGCCTTTCAAGTTGGAAGTAGCAGCAGATGACCTACTTATTGTACAATTATATTTACACTTGGCAGTTGTATTTGTCTTCTTTGTTGACAGCCTTTTATACTACAAAATACTCAGTGGAGCATATTTTAAAAAATATTAAAAGGCACACTTATACAGAATGCATGAAACTAGCAAGAAAACTTAGAATTCAAAGAATGCAATTCCTAGTGCCAGCTACACAGCCAAGGAAATACAGACAATATTCTGGGTGATGAGTCCTGGAAGACTACCACCTTATTAGGAGCTACAGAGTGTGAAATGCATCTTGCAGAAGAAACTAATATTTCATAAGACTGTGCTTATGTAAATGAGAGGTTTTCCTTCATATCAGAGAAAAAAAAAGAGTTTTCTGATCCAATTATTTAATTGTGAATTTAGTACTGAAGAGCCTGATGGCTCAGTAGCTGTTGCTGTAGAGGAACTTTTAGACCCATGTACAGCCACTGTATATTTGACATAGACCCTGAATCCATGCACAAATTCTGCCTAAAAATGTCTCTTCAGAGTTATCTGGGATTACAAAAATCCTAGGAAATATGAAACATGCAGAATAAATTCTGGATTTAAAAATGGCATTTAAAAAACTGAGCCCATAAAAATTTTCTTGCTCTATAACCTCAGATGTATTAGCACAGCCATCACATATACCTTTTTTCAGATGCCAGTGGGTAATTACAGAACACAGTGTGGATCCTAAACTGGTGAAAATCACTGTAGTTGTACAGAAGCCAATTTATGCCAGCTGAAGTTCTGGCCCATAAAATTTCTTCCAAACCTGAAAGAACATCTAGCACTACAATGTTATTGGTCTTCAGGTGATTGCAAACCATCTTGATGAACAGTGTGATCTCAGGAAAAAAAACAAGGATTGTATGACTGAAAAAATTCTGCTCTGTGTTCATTTATTTAACTTCATTAGAATGATCTATTTAAAAAAAAGCTTGCCTGGTACAATGTACCACTAGTCACATGCTGCCTCTCAATAGTGAAACCATCAATTTTATTATAGATGTGATATGTGCAAGAGGTCTAACTATAATTGGAACATTAGCCAAGAAGCAGATGGGGTTTCTGTTTAAGAGTATACCTCCTGGGTATATGTTGTACAAGCAGCATCTCTAGCAGAAGAGAAAAGGTTATCAAGCCCTCTTACACTGTATACAAACTAGTTATAAACACAGCAACAAAAGCTAGGAATCTGGTTTTGGACACTGGGTGTTTAAGAAAGGGTTCTGTTTCATGTAAAGTTGGGAAAGAACTGGCCTCCATGCAATACAAAATATGTGTTCTATCTGTTCCACAGAAGAGCAGTTTGAATCACCTATTTTTAAGTTTAGTATTTTAAAAAATCCAGATCACTACAGGAGAGATGAGCTATTTCAGTGCAGAAAATGAAGCAATGTGCAAATGCTGGGTGTTATGGAAAACACCCAAATTATTATTATTATTCTACTCATTTGGTAGAAGAATAATTACTTTTCTTAATGGATCCTTTACATTTTAAGCCAGCAGTGGCTCTTGCAGCTCACAAGGCCAATGGGATCCTGGGCTCCATCAGCAGAGGGGTGGCAGCAGGGACAGGGAGGGGATTGTCCCTCTCTGCTCTGCCCTCGGGAGGCCCCATCTGGAGTCCTGTGTCCAGAGCTGGGGCCCCCAATACAAGAAAGATGTGGAACTGTTGGAGAGGGGTCAGAGGAGCCACGAGGATGATCAGAGGGCTGGAGCACCTGCCCTACAAAGAGAGGCTGAGGGAGCTGGGCTGGTTCAGCCTGGAGAAGAGAAGGCTGCGGGGGGACCTCATTGCAGCCTGCCAGTCCCTGAAGGGAGCTTATAAGCAGGAGGGGATTCAACTTTTTAAAAGGGCAGATAATGGCAGGACAAGGGGGAATGGATTAAAACTAAAGGAAGGAAGGGTTAGATTAGATATGAGGGGGAAATTTTCTACAGAGAGAGGGGGGAGGGGCTGGAACAGGCTGCCCAGAGAGGGGGTGGATGCCCCGTCCCTGGAAGTGTTCAGGGCCAGGTTGGATGGGGCCCTGGGCAACCTTGTGTAGCTCCAGGCCTGGAGGTTGGTGTCCCTGCCTGTGGCAGGGGGGTTGGAGCTCTATGATCCTTGGGGTCCCTTCCAACCCAGACCATTCTATGATTCTATGATTCTAAGGTTTAAATCTAAGAACGTTATTTCAGACTTGTTTTTATGAATCAAGGTTCTTGTAAATACCAAACTATCCACTTGCCTTACCCAGACCACAAGTAACAAGCATACCCAACTCTAAAGAATAAACCTTCCCCTCACTCTTGCAAGTCACATCAGGAGAGTGTAGCTTGCATACTGCAGGTGCCTTTTTCCTGTCTCAACCTCCCAGCTCTCTTTATAGTCCCTGAGCCTTCCCTTCCCTGATTTTCTGTTCTATCTGTGTTGTATATTCAGCTGTTGGAAATTTTGTCACTACCAGTGGTACAGAACTGTCACAGAGCAGTCTTAGGGTTCATATTGCCCTGGCAGACCAGCAGACAACTCTCAGTGCCTCAGAAGTATCAGGTTTAGTTCAGACAGCATTCTCTGTGGTTGACCAGAGGACTAATACGTTCTGTTTTCCCTCGCACCGGTTCTCACCCTGAATATCCCAGCTCCCACTCACTGCACCTCAGATGGATTCAAATGTGGCTAAAAAAATAGCTCCCTTTCAGTACATGATGCAACATGCAGCAAGCAGCTCTGAGTAACTCTATTGCACGGTCCCTTCTGGCAAATATCTGTCTCCCAAGTTTTCCTATTCTCGTGATATACCAGACTCTTTCTTGTCATACTTTATATAAGGAACTAGTTCCTAAAACAATTTAGGTTACATATTCATAGAACATTAGATATGCTATACATCATAACAGTTACCAAGCTGAAAGAGAGCAGCTCAAGCAAAGTAAGTAACCAGATAAACATGTTGAAGCTGGCAAAGATTACAATGTCCATATTTAGATTGATTCACAGGAAAATTATTTATCGTGAGTCTACCTCTAATGCTCCTTTCATTGCAGGAGAGTCATTCTTTTCTTTATGAGTGGATAATAAAGGTAATTGGAATTACTCATGTAAATCAAATGGAGAAGAGACCCAGGGAAAAAAAAAAACCAACAACCAAACAAAACCCCACACTCTGAAAACACATTGTGTGACAATGCTAGAGAGGCCACTGGGAGCAGATCCTTCCTCCAGGACATAACTGCATCTGCTCTCTGTGGACTAATGTGCCATAGCATGCAATTTTGTGCTACATAAACTCATCTTGAATATGCACTGTGGAATCTCTCATTCAGATGCTGTCCAATTATTCCCACAAGTCTGCTTAGCCCTCTCAGCATTATTGCTGATACTCTGTCAACAGTGTAAAGACAAATTAATGCCAGCAATAACTGATGCAAGATTGCCAAATGAAGTGATGCAGGTAGCAGGGAAGAAGACAGGTTCCTCCTCCTTTTCAACTTCTCCTTTACCCCATTTTTCTCTTACCATTTTAAGCAAACCTTCATGAGAGGCTCATAATGCCACTCTGGTTTCCTACATGGGTTCTCTACAGAGAAGCAAATCCAAAGAATGATCCCTATGGTCTTTATTTCCAGGCTGTTCTGTACCTGACAGATCTACAAGCCTGTTCCAGAACAATTCCCATCTGCAGAAAATGGAGTTTATAATCTTTCTCCCTTAAATGGTCTCTACTTTCTTGGTTACTATAGCTAGTATCATCATTCAACCTGTCAGTCAGTTCTATAACCTTCACATCATCTTCAGCTTACATTTTTCTAAGTTCACTGCAAGGCTGTGCTAAATCACACCAGTGTTAGCTTTCTTAAAATACAGCAGTTCCTGTCCACCATCACAGCCTAAATTCCTGTCCAAGTTCTATCTCATCTCAATTACTGCAAATCCTTTTCTTGCTGGTATCTAATGAAAATACTGCTGTGAAGAGCATTTATCAGCCAGGCATTCTGATCATATCACCTCAGCTTCTGTATTCCCTCTTCATCGCTGTACTTTTACACACACCCTGATCAATCGGTGTTGACAACTCTTTAGATGTTGGTGTGCCAAGATCACTGCCAACTGTGGTGACTAATATGACTTTAGAGATTGTTTGTAGAGTTTTCTAGCTGTCTGCTATATGCTAGAGTTGAAGCTTTTTGGAGTGAGCAGGGAAAGGAAGTGATCTGTATTTTTCTACTTTATTTATGCAACATCCAGCAGCATGGGCCACTTTCCATGAACACTAAAATAGCTCTTAACTTTATAGAATTTACAGTTCTTTAGGGACACTAAAATAGTTCTTAATTATAAAAACAATAGAACAATGAAAATTTCCTCTGTCTGGGATGGTATGGGTATTATTTCACATAGAATCATAGAATGGCATGGGTTGGAAGGGACCCCATGGATCATAGAGCTCCAACCCCTCTGCCACAGGCAGGGCCACCAACCTCCAGGCCTGGAGCTACACAAGGTTGCCCAGGGCCCCATCCAACCTGGCCTTGAACACTGCCAGGGACGGGGCATCCACTACTTCTCGGGGCAGCCTGTTCCAGCCCCTCACCACTCTCTAAAAAACTTCCCCCTAATATCTAATCTACCCCTTCCTTCCTTTAGCTTTAATCCACCCCCCTTGTCCTGCCATTATCTGCCCTTTTAAAAAGTTGAATCCCCTCCTGCTTATAAGCTCCCTTCAGGGTCTGGAAGGCTGCAATGAGGTCCCCCCGCAGCCTTCTCTTCTCCATGTTCTAGACTTTGCAATTATGACAACAGGCTTTAATAAAAAATCTGGGGACCACTGAATACTCAAAATAAGCTGTTTCCTTTGTTTAGTCTGACACAAACAGTTCTGAAGTTCTTAAAATACTGCCTCTATTTGCTACTACTAAAAGAAATCCTTAACAAACTCAGTTTAGCAAAGAATTTACACTATTACCCTCTCTTGAGCATGAGGGCTTCTTAATCATTTAGAACCTGGGAGAAAGCTTACTGTGACAGAGGCCTATTTCCAAGGAAAATTCTGCAATCCTGTCAAAGCCTGTAAGTGAAGCACAGCCTGGATATCTGGCTAATTATATACTAGCTCAGGTATGCAGGTAGTGATGGAGGTTGGCAACATTAACCCACATAGCTAGCAATGATTAGTGGAAATGCAGGTCGATTTGCAGCCCATGCTAAGCACTGTGCCACCATGGCTACACCATAACCGGCACTTGGTTCCTTTAAAATGAGCTAGAATATGTCTCAAGAACACTGACTCATGTGAGAAACCTGTGGTGCTCCAGGCTGATGCTAACAAAGCCCAGAGTCCAGTTCTGGGCTCCCTGGGATAAAAAAGACGGGGATCTCCTGGAGAGAGTCCAGAGAAGGGCTGCGACGATGATTAGGGGCCTGGAGCATCTCCCGTATGAGGACAGGCTGAGTGAGCTGGGACTGTTCAGCCTGGAGAAAAGAAGACTTAGGGGGGACCTAATTAGTGTTTATAAATATCTTAAGCAGGGGATGCAGGGGGAATTGGCCAGCCCCTTTTCAGTGTCTGTGGGGACAGGACAAGGGGCAATGGCTGTAAACTGGAGCACAGGAAGTTCCGCACCAACATGGGGAAGAACTTTTCCCCAGTGAGGGTGAGGGAGCCCTGGGACAGGCTGCCCAGGGGGTGTGGAGTCTCCTTCTCTGGAGAGATTCCAGCCCCGTCTGGACGCCGCCCTGTGCAATATGAGCTGGGGAGCTGCTTTGGCAGGGGGGTTGGACCCCAGGAGCTCTCGAGGTCCCTTCCAACCCCTACGATTCTGTGATTCTGTGATTTGATCCTGCTCTTGAGTGAGATCTCACTTCATGGTAGCACTTGCTGCCTTATCAAAGAATACTTTTTGCCCTGTCACACTTCACAGGCTGTACCTATTCATCATGGCACTTACGCACACTGCTGTAATTAAGATTCTGCTTTGATTTTCAGTATAAACCATACCATATTACTTGTAACTTTTTATCTTAAATGACTCCTATGTTTACAACATACGCTTCCTTATGATTGTTTCACCAGCAGTGGAGAGAGAGCTTGGTTAGTTGTTCTTCATTCCAAAATATCTTAAGTGATTAAAATAGTTCACTTAATTTGAAAGGAAATAGTTTGCAATATCTAAATCTGTACCAATTTTATCTCTGAAATAAGAGAAGTTTTCAGTATATAGAGAGGATTTTGATGTTTCCCTTACTGGGATTTGTCTATGTTAATGAAATATTTAGATTAACCTTCAGCTCTCACAGTTATTTTGCAATGTGTTCAGACTGAGCTGTTGACTGACCAAATTGAAGCTGGCTACCTGTGGCCTTTAGCTGTATTTGAGAGAACAAACACCCCCAAGTCCGCTCTGTTCAGAGCTCAGCACCATTGACAAGAGAAAGAACCAGTTACAAATTATTTCTGCCACAAGTAGCAGAAAATAAAAAGGAAAAGGCTGGAAACTGGGAACTTCCATTTTCATTTCCATAAAAGGAAAGGCTGGAGCAATGGACAGGAGAATTCTAAGTTAATGATTAATGGGCAAAGAATTTCCTGCAAAACACTGATAATTCTCCCCTTTTCCATCTCTTGGCAGAATTTAGTGGTGCATTCCCCAACTCTCATTCAGGGAAAGAAGAAATGAAAAGTTTGCAACTTCTCCTATTTTTGTTGCTTTCTTGTATCATCATCACAGCAAATACAAATGGAGGAAAGAAAAAAGGTAATATGCTATGAGACAGAAAGAGTGAGCATGATCTTTTTTTTTTTTAAAAGTGCTTATGCTATAAAAGTTAAGTTGTGTTGACTGGTCATCAAAATGTTGGGGTTTGGGGTTTGGTTTTTTGTTAGTGTTACGCTCCCTTAAAGTATGATTAACTGTGTTTATTGGAAAATGTAGTTATTTGTAATTATAACAAACATTTCTCCCTGGAAATCTGCACATTCTGAGTCTGTAGGTTTATGGTAACCTGGCCTTTAACAAAACTGCTGAAGCTAGTTTAGAAATGTATTAGCTTGAAAATACACAGTGAACTGACATCAGTTATCATCCTGGCCTGGAAGCAGTCTATAAAATAGATACAGTCTCCTACTATGAATAAAAATTTCTAGTTATCTGACAGTGTTTAAGCTTTCATTTTCAGAGCTGCCTCAAGTAGGCTGCCTTTCACCTCAAGTGTGATGACTATCTTTGAGTGAAAGATACATCTGCAGCATGTTTTATAGGGGAGTACTGTGGAGGATCTCTATCAGTTACATGGCCGTGCAACCATCTTCTATGCATTTGGGACTCTGCACGTTATGCCAGTATCTGTGTGACTTGACTATGACAGTGCAGCACACAACTGCATTGCTTTAAACCTCTCTGATGTGACTGATAAAGACAATTCCAGGTTTGCCTTCATCATCGATACACATCAAGCATTAGTATTCCTTCTTACCTAACTGCATTTCTAATGCTCTAAGTCTAGGGGGGAGAAATGTAGCTTTTTAAAGCAAGAAATGCACAATCACAGAGCATGGCCCCTTTCAGGAGTGGTGTTGTGCAATTAGGTTTATTTGCTTGAACAGCTTTAGAAAACATTTGCTATAAAACTGCTTTATACGTAACAGGCACAGTGATTTCAATCTACAGGGGGCAGGGTCACCTTTCTTTGATTCTGCACATTAAATTTCCCCTTGGATTTAATTTTGAACAAAAGAAACCCCTTGAATTAAACCACAATGGGAACTGTAAATATCAATTAAGGCCATAGCTTGGCCCAGCTTACCAGGCAGCAAGGCCTGCACATCCTTAACAACTGCTGAACCTGAACAAGCTATTTAGAAACCTGGATCAAATTCTGTATTTTTGAGAGAACCAAAAATCAGAGCACTGATGTTAGTTTGAGGCTTCTCACATCATCTTTGCCCAGATCTATTCAAATTCCACCATGTGCTTAAAGTTTAGTTCACCTTAGATACAAACACAAGGCAGAGAGGGGAAGTCACTGCACTCCCCTTCTTTCACAGTCAAAGGTCTTGCCTTATGCCAACTCACACTCTCCGACCTCCACTATCTGTGGCACCATTTATAGCAAGGTCAGTCACTTCACTCTCTCCATCCCCCTTTCCCCTCATGACCTAGTACTCCTATGTCAACAGACCTCACTTGTTTGCTCATTGCTTCTGCAGCTTAAAACCCTGCTTGTGGGCCACAAAAGACAAGTCACATGACATATTGAATCTAGCAGAGACACCTAGCTCATAGTATGTTGAAATGAGAGGCTGATTTATGCAGCAGAGCAGGTACATCTCTAAAAATATCAATAAATCTACGTTGTTTTCTTCTAGAGGCTACACACAGCCTAACAAGAACTGCTACAGAGAGTAGTTACATGGTTAAAGGCCCTAATATACCATTATGTTGAACTAAGACCCCCATCTTCTGTCAGTTTTAAATTGGTACAGGTCCAATTCCAACTATCCATTTACATAAATGTATATTTCTGCATCTTTCACTCCCTTGTTGTCCTCCAATCCAACCTCAGCCATATCAGCTTTGTACAGAAGATAATGTGATTCCCTGTTCTTGAAACTTTGACTTACTTCTGTTACTGTTTGACTCTTCAGTATTGCTCAGGTTGTTCTGTCCTTCCCCAGATCAGCTCTGGTGCACTGGCCACAGCTAGCAACCTCAAGGAGTCTTTCCTCCTTTCACTTCTCAGTGAAGCAAATCCATCTGCCACAATGGTGTATGCAAATGGCAATAAAGCATTCCTCCACTAAGGAAGGGCAGTGATGTTTATAGCCCTACATGAGAGGCCTTTACCACTATCAAGTGGAGATGGCTTTTAGTGAGCACAGTGTATATTTTACCTGAATATCCTTCTACCTCAGAGCTTGCTTGTTCTTGCTTTAGCAGGAACTGCGGTAACAAACAATACAAGGAGCTACAAAGTCTCCTCAAAGCAGAGTGTCTGGCATGCAATTGCCTATAAGGGAACCATCCTCTAAAAGAGCAATCACTGTGTAAAAGTCCTTCTCATTTATTTGTGCTCAGCAAATAAACTCTGCTTCAATTTTCTCAGTATCATTCTATCCACCTACACAGTCAAAAGAAATTACATTACAAAAGAAGAATTTATAGGAATTAGATTGCAGGAGGTAAATGGCTGTAGATAGGTGGATGTAAATCCTTTGGCTTATGTACATTAGTACATTTTACAGGTTCTTATTTTATTCACTAACTACATACAATGAGATGGATTGCATTACCAAGCAAACACAACATAACATTTAAAACTCACACACAGAGGGTATTCTTAAAAAGCCACAGAGTGTTTCTGAAATGCCATGTTTTTCTTGTATATTTATATAGCACAAAATAAGTTTGGCAATTTAAAAAAAAAACCAAACAAACCACAAAAAAACCAAACCCAGAAATAAGCACCTAAAAAATAACACCACTGAAGTCAAGCCAAGATGATTCTTTCTTAAAGCATGTGAAAAATATTTCAACATAAGCTCTTATTTATTTTGATTTCTCTTCTGAAAAAACCCAACCCACTAGGTGGGAATGTATTCCATTATTCTACTTCATTGTGTAGAGCAGAATTATTCAGTGGTTGACATGAAAATGCACGTTGTTGAGCTAGCACTTCTTACTTGACAGTCTCACAGATGGCAGTTGAGCTGGACCTTTTTTTGCCCAAAAGAGAAGACAACATCATAGTTGTCATCCAATTCTGCTATACATATTACAATGTCAATTCCTTAAGACTACAGCATAGACCATAGGAACGGGTTATAGAGAAATTTAAATAGCTGTTGTTTTCTTTATTCCCCAGTTGTATTATGGAGACATAAAAGATATGTTTGGCAAATACCTAGGCTTTGGAGGATTTGATAATTCCTCAATAAAAAGCAGTATACATGGAGTATACCATATCAGATCTTTTCTACTGGAACCTGAAAAACTTCTAGAAACATAGAAGACTCAAAAGCCATTTAAAGTACAGAGATGAGAACTAAAGTCAGCCAAGATGATAAGATGGTTGCCTTTGATGTTGAAAGTGAATATTACTTTTACAATCTAATGTTTCTTTAGAGTTGACAATAAATACTAAAAACATAGGGCAGACCTCCCTTTCAATTCCTTGAAGCATATTCAGTATAATAACAGTCATCTGTGCCTTAACTTTCCATTAATTCTGTGCAATTTGTGTTTATACTAAACTGACAGAAGAACACAGAATAAAGCAAACAATCTCACAGGATACTAGTCATTCAGTCTTCTCAAACTACAAGTCAAATTACAATTTTTCATCATAGAAAGCTAAAATAGCAAGCTCAGTTCCTGCCATGAGACAGAATGGCATGGTAATCTGTTCCTCCAGTTAAAACTCCTTGGCTAAAATGTCCAACCCCAAACTCGACTGGAACACGCTCAGACTTCCACTCTCCTCAGGCAGACTAATTAAGCATCTTATAAATTGTGCACTACTTCCAAACCATGGTTAGATGGGTGACTGAATTTAACATGAACACTTCCATGAGCAGCAGAAGTGGTTTCCAGTCACTTCGACCCTACAATCCTAAACTCCTCATGTCCTAAAGTCTAGCTGTGCTTCCATGACATCACTGTCCCAAGGTTCTCCATTCCTTCTTCTCCATTAGGAAAGTTTCTACAAATCTATTTGTTGCCATTTCCTGAGTGGCTGTGTTTCAGAAATGCTGGATGTGTTTGCAGCATTTGCAATACTCTTGGCAGTCTTAGAATTCTACCAAAACTTCTATTGTCTAACCCAGCTATTCTTCCTGTCAGTAGCTGGAAAAAATCTACAAATATAGTTGCAGGTATAAATTTTCACCACAGAGTCCAAAATACAACTATAGGCTAAGTGAAGACCCTTTGCTTTTTCCCATGAAAAGAAACAATAATGGGAACTGGATTGACAAAGGAACTCTCCATGCATGAACCAAGTTTCAATATTTCTAACTAATGCAAGTGACTGAGCATCTTAATGAGGAGGCTAAATTCACCAGAGGATTGTAATTCGCTCCACTTCAGCATTACAGTCTTCTGACTGCTACTGGCTACTGTACCTGAGTGGGTAGTGGTTGAACTCCTGACATTTAAGAAAGCTAAACATAGAGAACATTCTTGGTACTGTGGCAGTGGAATCTTATTGCTTAACTAATTTTCTTCCTTTTTTCTCTCAAAATAGAGGTTATAGTTGTTTTTAAATATACACATCATTTTAATGGGAAATATCAAATCTTGGGTATTAAAGAGAATGCTTTTCTGATTTATTTGGTGTTCATGATAGGTTTACATTGTACATTTCATTTTGGAAAACAGTTATGACTAATCCATGTGGAGCTTCATGGTTTGTAATAGGATTGCATCAAGAGCAGTGCAGTTTTGATGATGTAGCTCATAACACCATATGGTCCCCTAGGGTGGCCTTAGCACAGTGACCTTTTTCCCTATATGTTAGCTGGAGCTACAAGACTCTTTGTTGAAGCTAAGTCGGACTCCTATACAGTAGAATAGCTTGGCAGCAGGTGGATGGGCCAGCAGCCACTTCCAAGCAGCATGATTAAGATTTCCTGGCAACATAAGCAATAACTGGCAAAAGAGACAGAAGGGGCCATCTATCTGCACATGCCAAGACTGGGTGATAAAGTTCACTGCTTTGGCAATAGGCCAAATCTGAATTACAGTTCTTGCAAAAAAATACTCTAATGCCTATGTTTGAAGTAAACCAGAAATACCTATTGCTTTCACACCCTGTGGCCCTCCTAGAAAAACGTGCCAGTGCTGAAGTTAGATTCCTGTCACATCTTCCTCAATTGTTTCTTTTCATTTTTCAAAAATGGTTACAATTGCTCATATTCCCAGGAAGCATTAACTGCACATCACTGCACAGCCTTTCACAGACCCATTGCAATCAGCCAACGAAAGCTTTTGCTGGTGCTGAAATGCTTCTTATGCAACATGGTTGCAGGAACAGGAGCTGTTGCCTAAAAATACTCGTTCTCCTGTCCTCTCTGATTTGCTTGCCCAGTGCAGTAAAACCCCTTTGAATCTTTTACCAACAATACTGTTTATATTTGGGCTCCTATTTGGCCTCTGGACTTTGTAGTGTTGCTCTAAGTGCAACAAATACCTACCAGGTACATAACAGAAAGGAACAGACAAAAAAGAAATCTAGAGATAGGAGTGGAGAGAGTTTAAATACATATTGCTCTCTAGGCTAAAGGCAGCATGTCCTGTGTGAAAGAGCAATTTTTATTAAAGAAGGTCCCAAAACCTCTTGCTATTTGATCCAAATACCATTTTCTAATTTTGCATATTGCTTTACTCAGTAAGTGAAACTGATGGAGACTGCTTAGAGAGGGAGGTGGAAGAGCTGGTCCAAGGACATACACAGATGTTTCATCTTGCTTTGCCTCTGGAGTTGACAAACCCCTATAAAATTCTGCTACACTGGCAGGTTTTCTCATATCTTAATGCTAACATTTTAAACAAATAGATAGAAATGCTGCTGAGATGAAATGGTTTCATTTTCAACTCTTGTGTATATTAAATCATGTGTGTGCCTATGCATTTCGGTCTGGAAACCATCTGTGGTGTCTGGCTGTAGGACTTTGTTCTGTCTTTCCAGTACCACCCTTCTCCCTTTCAGCAATAATGGGTCATGTGAGATGTTGAGGGACATCAGTTAAGGTTTAACCCCACGTTTGCCAATCTGCATTGCCAGAAACCACTCAAATTAGGGACTCCGTCAAATCAGAGCCTGAGGAGAGTGTGTGTTCCTTAGATGGGTAAAAAAGCTATACTGAAAAAACCAAAAAATACATTCTAATTTATTTTAGAAATAAAATAAATTCAATTCATTGGCAGTTCATTACCTAATTAATGCACTAAGCAATTAACTGTCATGACTTCAGCCTAAAACCTGTCCAGAACTGATCTTTGATGAGAATTCTATGAGTTGTTATAAAAATAGGGATAATTACATTTTAGGGGCTTTTTCAGTTGGGAAAACATGTTAATAAATTATATTCATTATTTAAGAGGGTAGTATTTTGATTAGTTATGTTTCCATTATTTTCCACATTCTGGTGAAGTAGCATGGCTAGCTTTCATATTTCTACCACTTGTACATTTAACTTAAGATTACACTACCAATGCCTTCAAGGTTTCCTTTTTATGGGCTGGCAACAGGAAGGGAAGGGACATGGGAGAGACTCTGATCTTATTTTGAAGGGGAAATTGTTTGGGCAATTTTTATTCACTCTAAACAAAATATTTTGCATGGTATTATTCAGACAACACTTTCACCCCAGAGCTTAGAGACTTCCAAGGAAATTTTTTAAAAAATTTAATCACTTGTAGAGAATGATGGATACTATTTTAAATTGTTACAATTATTTTCTGATAGATATGAAAGGTACTGCATTTCTGAAAGTAATTACTGCTACTGAAGCAGTACATTGCTTTCAGTGTCTAATCTGTAAGGAAGAAAAACCAATATCAATGGTTTTAGGACATGTGGAAAAGGTTTACTCTCCAATTTATTGTGCCAGATAAGATTTGTAAACTATGCATCTTTCTTACCAAATTGCATTATGTGAGAATCCCAAAAGTATTTGAATCAAGCCCTGAGTTGCTACTTAAATTCTTTTTTAATGTCTAATCCTAGACTCTAGTCCCTATTACTGCTGCAATAGCTCTCTTCTGCAGTTCCCTAGAGTCAGCAGCTTTCAGATCCTTCAAACACCTGTCCAATTTTATAACTAACCTTGACTGAAATAGTTTGTCTATGCCTACATATAGATTGCCACCTACAGAACAATGCCTAGCTAAACTACAAGAAAACTCAACAGCCTTAATTACATTTCATGTTTATGCAACTGAGTAAACTGGATGCAGCATGACCCAGAGCAGAGGTTCACTAAGAGCAAGACTTTCAGCCCAGATCTGTGCAGGGTTCCACAAATCTGCTGTTCCACCTAAGGACCAACTGCAACCAGGAACAAAACAAAGTCTTCTCTGACACTTGAAAGGAACCTCAAAGCAGGTTTTGTGTATTTTTCAAGAAGCAGTACAGAGTTGAACTGACAGGATGCATTCTTCCTCCCAGAGTGCAGAGGAAATGGTGGGAACTGTGATTAGATTACAGTTAATCACGGAATCATAGGGGTTGGAAGGGACCTCGAGAGCTCCTGGGGTCCAACCCCCCTGCCAAAGCAGCTCCCCAGCTCATATTACATAGATAGGCATCCAGACTTGAATCTCTCCAGAGAAGGAGACTCCACACCCCCTGGGCAGCCTGTCCCAGGGCTCCCTCACCCTCACTGGGGAAAAGTTCTTCCCCATGTTGGTGAGGAACTTCCTGTGCTCCAACTTGCAGCCATTGCCCCTTGTCCTGTCCCCACAGACCACTGATTCTCTGGCCTCCTCTTCCATTAGTGCAGAAATGAGCAGGGCAGGTTGTAAAATTAGCCTCTAGACCTAAAAGAAAGAAGGGGATTTAGAATATTAACATGAAATGCTAAGCATTAGTGACTGGAGCTCTGCGGTGCGAGACGCTGCATGGAGAGCCAGCTGGCGCATCAGCGAAACTCGTACTGCTCTCTCTACCCATCCCACCCAGGAATACACACCGAAGCCTGTTCTTTTCATTTGCAACAGGGTTTTTTCTAAGGGACATCATAAATCATTGCTTTCTTAGTAGATGGCATCAAAGTCATGAAAGCTGAGATACTAAAGTGAGGCATTTGTATCAAAAAATCTTTGGCTATAGCTTCCTCTCAAAAGATTCCAAACCAGAATCTGTGGGGGATGAAATTGCTCCTCTGTGTTTCACTGACCACTGCAATTCTGCCATCTTTCCTCACAGTGGGTGGTATTTCCTTATGCCCAAGCTTGCTTGCATACCACAGTAGTCTGCAATATAAACAGGAGTGCATTGCTTGCACCAAAAGGACAGCTTTTCAACTGGTTCCTGAGCTGTACATAGTGCTGTCTAGGGCACACCAAGGGCAGTATAGAAGAAAGAAACCCTGAAAGCCTTCTTCTGGTCAATTAATCATCATGTAACATCAAGAAACATCAAGTATACATAGCATGGGTACTATAAACATGATATTTTGGTTGCTATACATGAATTGGCAACCTTTAGCCTCCATTCTACACCAGTAGAGTAGGTTGTCCCACAGAGACCTCAGGAAGCTTTCTACATTTTTCCTAGGGTGCAGATACCTTTAGGATTCACCCATTCCTAAGACATCACATGCCCTTCCTCTCTGCCAGAACTCTACCTCCAAGCCAACTGCAATCCCTGCACTCTTTCCTGGTGAGAGTTCTTCATGATCCTCCTGCATGTGATTTAATAACCTTGGTCTCTTCTCATATGCTATGGAACCATAATGTGAGCTTTTACTTCAATATGGTTAACTTTCACAAAACTTCAGCCAAGGAATGTCTCTCAGCACCCTCTGGCTTGGTAGGGTCAATGTTTCTAAGGAATGCAACAGAGATGCTTAACTGAAGTAGATGGACAAAACTTACAGTCTTTGAGCCAGCTCCCAAAATAGACAGTTGTGCTGCTTACTATTTTAATCTCCCTAAGTCACAGCTCAGATTAAGTGGCAATGGGAGGCACTGCTGACTACACTGTATTCTTCAGGAGGGCAGGACACACAGAAATTTGCTGAGTGTACAGACCTTGACATCTGGAATGTTAGCTAGCAGAAACACAACACTACTGCAGAGGTTCTCACACAATGAAAATAAAAGCAGGATTATGATGTATTAGTTGACTCAAGAGATATCTTTGCATCTTTCTCCCAAGCCCATCTCTGGAATTTCAGTAAATTCATAGGATTTGCACTTTGTGTTTGTGTTCAGGTTTTGGAGGTTGTTTTCTCTTATGATTCTGTGCCATTTTCTATCTTTCTAGTTTATGAAGACTGTGTATATCTGTAAAAAACCTTCACTTTTCAATTTAAAAACATGAAGTGCTAATCAATGAATTCCACTGAGGATACCTGCATGGCCTTAAGGTTTACCTAGCCTTTCATTTAAATGAAACGTTACTCCCCTGAAAACCATCAATCACAAGATGCATTTAAGTTACTAGTTAGTTTCCAACTATGAAGTATCAATGTTAGTTCTTAAGATGGCAAAAAAAACCCCAACAAAAATTCTGGCTTTCTATACTTTGAATATGATGATTCTGATCTGCAGAAGGGAAGGGAATTCTCAGAGATCTGAGCTACACTGCATCTGTGCAGGGACTAGGCACTCTGAGCTCAAGACTTCTCACAACAAATGCATCAGATCAGCTTTTAGCACTCTGCAACCTCAGAACATCATTGTTTCTGATCTCTTCTTTAGACATTCTGGACCAAGTCCAGAGTAATCTGAACTAATAAGTCTTGGGTCTTTAACAAGTGATTGAAGACTTATTTTACAGTTACTCTGTAATCTACTTTAAGTAACAAGTCAGCCACTGCCTACCTCTATTTTTGTTTTTCAATGCAAACACAGCCACACAACTTAATTGTTGTACTAAAGAACTCTCTGGATCCCTAAAATGTCTGGATAGATGATTGTGTGTTTCAGATGTTCCTTTATTTCAATAAAATATTCTTTGAATTTTAGGGATAAGTAAAATTTTAGCTTAAGTAAAATTAATCATGACTGAAATTATTTTAAGTAAAATAAATGTCTAGTGGAGCTGCTAGTATGTTTCCCTTGGGTTTTCTGTGAGCTGATACTGTCTGGAAATTTCTACCTTGATTGCATATTACAAGCTCTTGGATGGTAGTTGGGTAGTTGGGTGTGGGTAGTTGGAAAACACAGTACATCAACATTTCCCCCCATGCTGTGCAGGAAGTTAGTCCCTCAGTCCATAACTGTGATCCTGAGAAAGCTTAATTGACCAGAATATGGCAATCAAATGTGAATATGCTTTGCTCTTTGATTTTTAGAATGCCCTCTAACAGTGCAACGAAAACGAGATGAAGGACATGAGTTATGCCAAATTAAGAATCTAAAAGACATTAAATATTTATATTAATACAGGACAAGGGGTGACTTTAGATCCTTGTCCAGCTCTGAGGAAAATCAAGGCCTCAAATATTTGATTTTTGTGTTTTGTACCTAACCAGTGTTAAGTGCTGACAGATTTTGTAAACCCAGAGGGAGAGGCTGCAGCTCGCTGCACACTTAGAGGCATTAATAACTTAAACAGCCCTTCCCTCAGGCTACTGTTGCAGATATTTCATAAGCCTCTCCATTGTGCCAGTATAGCTGCTTGCCACAAAACAGCTTGGAAACTGATCCAGTTGAAAGACAATCCTATTTTTTCCTGGTGATCCTACTTTTTAGCTGGATCAGCCCCCTGATCTTGTTCACCAAGCAACTAAGTGACCGGCTGTGCTGGAACAATGATGGGCACTACAGGTCAGAAATAAGCAAGTGGCAACAAGATGGGTACAAGTCTGCTCAGCTGTTCAAGCAGCACTGAAGACAAATGTCTAGTTAAAAATTAAAGACCCTAACACCATTGAGTCCCTCTATTTTCTTATTTTAATTTTTCTATAAATTAAGAAAAAAGAAATGCAGTCTACCTTACCAGGCTTCCCATCATCTGCTTTAGGAGTAACAGCATTTGGAAAAAAATAAACTATCATTGAGTTTACAAAGGAGTAAACACCAGTTACAGCATTACTGGAGCTGACAAAACAGTGGCAGACATTTCTCACGCTCAGCCCAGGCATATTAATTTGTTGCTTTTTCTTAAAATTCATCTTACATCATAAAGACAACAGTGACCAGATTCTGATGTCCTTTATGTCATTAAAAATTTGGGGTAATCTCAACAGTTTCTGGGAAGAATTCTCATAGAATCATAGAATGGCATGGGTTGGAAGGGACCCCAAGGATCATAGAGCTCCAACCCCCCTGCCACAGGCAGGGCCACCAACCTCCAGGCCTGGAGCTACACAAGGTTGCCCAGGGCCCCATCCAACCTGGCCTTGAACACATCCAGGGACGGGGCATCCACCCCCTCTCTGGGCAGCCTGTTCCAGCACCTCACCACTCTTTCTGTAAAAAACTTCCCCCTCATATCTAATCTAACCCTTCCTTCCTTTAGTTTTAATCCATCCCCCTTGTCCTGCCATTATCTGCCCTTTTAAAAAGTTGAATCCCCTCCTGCTTATAAGCTCCCTTCAGGCACTGGCAGGCTGCAATGAGGTCCCCCCGCAGCCTTCTCTTCTCCAGGCTGAACCAGCCCAGCTCCCTCAGCCTCTCTTTGTAGGGCAGGTGCTCCAGCCCTCTGATCATCCTCGTGGCTCCTCTGACCCCTCTCCAACAGTTCCACATCTTTCTTGTATTGGGAGCCCCAGCTCTGGACACAGGACTCCAGCTGGGGCCTCAGGAGGGCAGAGCAGAGAGGGACAATCCCCTCCCTGTCCCTGCTGCCACCCCTCTGCTGATGGAGCCCAGGATCCCATTGGCCTTGTGAGCTGCAAGAGCCACTGCTGGCTCATGTTAGGTTTCTCATCTCAACCAATTCTTGTGGAGGAGAATGTAATCTTTACTTTTCTATGTATGACTACAATGATTCTTTTATAATTCTCAGCTCTATTAGAATTTTAAGGACCCTTCTTGCCTCTAATTTAATTGATTTCCAAAGATTGTTTTAGCAAAAGAAAGAGAAGTCAGAAAACCCCCTAATTTATCATTCCAATAGCAGCTCACAAAAGATTGTAATTCTTTCTTTCTGGTTAGTGTTAATAATATTTACATTGGAGAAGTCTCCTTGCAAATACAATTGTTTTCTGCACCATCAGCAACCTATTAGCCAGGTAAAATAGAAAGATCTCTTGCACCTCAGAGCTTTTTGGGTACCTGCTCAAATTCATGCTGTCGTTTCCCTCAGACCCTTTGTATATATTTCAGTGAACTATCCATGAAAAAAGGTACCAAAATTAGAGAAAAAAGGTTTAATTATGAATAATCCAGCTCCTATTCTAATTGTCATCCTATTATTATTTCTGGTTTTACTAAAGGTACAAGAGCAATCCCTCCAACAATGGAATTCTGCTGTAGTATTTGTGAGAGCCCTCTTTGCCTTTTCCCTCTTGATTCCCCAACACCACCCACTTCTCTTTCATTCACACAAAAGCACCCACTTAGTTGTGTGTTATCACTAAACACAGAAACAAGAAGGCATGAGTGTTCCTAATCAGACACATGCACAGAAACAAAATCTCTATCCTTCAAGGACAGGATAATTTCTGTCAGGCCTTTTAAAGCCAAGACAGGTCACTGAAGTTATTATTAGCTCTAATTAGAACTCCCACAAGCTGTTGAATTCTTTACCTGCAGCCAAAGGGCACTCAATATGGTGCAGAATTTGCTAACATCTTTGAAAGGATCAGAGAAATAGCTCCTTTTTAGAAACATGGGTCTAGTGCATGTGAATAGGCTTTTGGTAAAAGTATGTCTGATCCACGTACCTGATGATCTCTAGAAGCAGAAATATGATGAAACTTGCAAAACAAAAGAGTTCTGCAAATGTCTAAACAGAATCTTAAGACACCTGGCTTTAGAGTGGTGCTATATTTTAAACTTTCTAGCACGTTCCAGACACATAATTTGTACCCCATCTCAGTTGCAGCACTGCTCTTTTAAGATAATATTTTCTGTAGGAATTTAAAGTGATGTCTGCATGAAAACTGATTTTTTTTTCCCCTTGTGAGCAGCCCCCTCTTGGGAATGAGAGAGACCTGAGCTGAGTCACAGAGCTCCAAGTAAAATACTGATTCTAATTGTGAAATTGGCTAGGGACTGATGAAAGCCCAGTAAGGCATCACTTTTGTATGTTAGGCACATTTCTAACAAAGTGCTGTAACAAGGAAGCCTGGCAATAGCTCTCATTAGTAAAAAGCACTGCTACAGAGCAGTAAAAGGCTTTATTTGAAAGGGGAGAAAGAAAATGTGTTAAAATAAGCTATTTTGGGTGTACAAAATAATCCACAGTATGACCTTTAGTCTAGAGACAAAGTTTCTACAGAAAGTAAGCAAAATTGTAAGGAGTCAAAAAGCAACATATTGTTAAAGTAAAACCAGCAAAATATTTCTTGTAGAACCTGCTATGTAGGAACCTGGCACCTAAGGGATTCACCTCCAAAAATAAGCCACTATCCTCTATGGCAAGAAGTTGGGAACAATGGAAAGTATTAAAGATACAGGCAAGATGTGTCTCCAACTACTGTTCCTTGCCACACTGAAAAGCAGAGAGTGCAAAACACATCATAAACACTGCAGCATTTGCAAAAAATCAAGGACCAGCTCAGTGCAGCTAGACCAGTGGCACCTCTCCCTCAGCTGGACACTTAACCCACCAGATAAAAGCTAATAACTAGCATCCAGACTGGGGGTTGCCTGTGTCACCCAGCTACGTTCCAGTTTGGGTCTGTCAGTCAGAGACTGCAGCTTGCCCACAAGCTCTGCTTGGCAATGCACTCATATGGTACGTGCTTTCATACAGCCTGATGGCAAACCAGAGAGCTGGGAGTAACCACCCCAGGACAGACATCAGTCCCACATAATGCAACACATCACACTTTGTGGCTGCAATGATCAGCCAGCCCCTTCTGACTTCACATCACCCTTCAAGTTCCACGTTTTAAAGAACAAGTCTACAACTCTTAAGTACCAATAATACTTAATGGGCATCAGTATTGACACCTCTGCTTTGAATTAGACCCCAAACCCCCCAAGCTCCTAGGTACCATTACACAGGATTTAGTGCCAGGACTGGAATCCCTGTTTTCAGTCTCCTGGTCCCAGTCTTGAACCAATTTGCTTTGCCACACTGCAGACAGCAATAGATTTCCTCTAAAACTACTACACAAATAGCATTAGAATTCTGGCCTGCAGTCCCTCAGTAAGAGTACCATTAGGGAGATGAATCAAGGTCACTGCTTTTCTATTTGCCATACCCCCTTTTTAAAAAAGGAAGTGCCACAAACTGAGATGTGATACTAGCTGCCAGTGAAGTCCCTCATTTTCTGTAATTTGCAGCAATGTACTTTTGTGGTGTATTCATTATTGAGTCACTTGATTTTCTGACATCAGGGCACAGCTACAAGGTGTATTTCTGGGAATGCAAAAATCCCATGATCTGTTCACTTTAGTATCATGCCAACAGCTAAAGGGTGAAATAATTGCCTGAAGTGCATTGAGTTGCGTTGTTCTGCTAAACTAATTAGGATAATGGGAATTCTGGAACTAATTCCCTGGACATCTAACTAAAATCAAGCCTTTTAAACAGTATGACAGACATTAATGTCAATTGTATCAGGAACCCTTTCTTTCATGGATGCAATAAAACAAACCTATCTACAAGAACAAGCTTCACTGACTCACTGGCCGGAAGAATCCCAGCCATAGATACAGACTGGGAGAAGAGCTCCTGGAGAGCAGCCCTGCTGAGAAGGACTTGGGGATTGTGGTGGATGAGAGACTTAACATGAGCCAGCAGTGGCTCTTGCAGCTCACAAGGCCAATGGGATCCTGGGCTGCCACCCCTCTGGTGGCAGCAGGGACAGGGAGGGGATTGTCCTTCTCTGCTCTGCCCTCGGGAGGCCCCAGCTGGAGTCCTGTGTCCAGAGCTGGGGCCCCAATACAAGAAAGATGGGGAACTGTTGGAGAGGGGTCAGAGGAGCCACGAGGATGCTCAGAGGGCTGGAGCACCTGCCCTACAAAGAGAGGCTGAGGGAGCTGGGCTGGTTCAGCCTGGAGAAGAGAAGGCTGCGGGGGGACCTCATTGCAGCCTGCCAGTCCCTGAAGGGAGCAGAGAAACAGGAGGGGATTCAACTTTTTAAAAGGGCAGATAATGGCAGAACAAGGGGGATGGATTAAAGCTAAAGGAAGGAAGGGTTAGATTAGATATTAGGGGGAAGTTTTTTACAGAAAGAGTGGTGAGGGGCTGGAACAGGCTGCCCAGAGAAGTAGTGGATGCCCCGTCCCTGGAAGTGTTCAAGGCCAGGTTGGATGGGGCCCTGGGCAACCTTGTGTAGCTCCAGGCCTGGAGGTTGGTGTCCCTGCCTGTGGCAGGGGGGTTGGAGCTCTATGATCCTTGGGGTCCCTTCCAACCCAGATCATTCTATCATTCTATGATAATAAGAAAGAAAAAAAAAATTAGGATATAGTGATGATTCTCCCACAGTTGGCTTCCTGGCAAGTCATTTATAAGGTTACAAAGTCACGTAAAATTTGCCAAGCACTTCCAAATAAATAGGAACTGGACAGATTGAAAGAATGAGGATGGTGCTTATTTATATATATATGCTTATATATGGTTTTCAGCTGTGTTTCAACAAAATAAGATGAGCAAAATTATAGAACTGAAAACAAAAATCTCTGGTTTTGTTAATGCAGCACAAGAGATCGTGATTTTGGTATCTTGAGACTAGAAGGCATGCATACTACTCTGTTCACCAAACGATTCACAATGAAAATAACCAAACAAAGCTCTGAGAAATTGACTATGAACACTGATAAGTGTTTCACTCATGATTTCACTTATTAAAGGATCACTGGCATTATCTCTAAATCACTTTCACTAAGGGAGCCCTATGGTGCTGCTACATATTTGAAATCTTTCCTTACTTTTTAGCATGTATCAATTCAAATGTTGAAGGATTCAATCTACTTTAGAACAACAGCTGATACCTCAGAGGAGTCTGACCCTGTAAGAATTTGCTTTGGCATACTCTCATATTTCCAGTCAGGCAGTACATGTCTTGGTGAACCTGGATGGTCAGCACAGGAGAGACAGCAAGAAAATCTAGGGGATTACTAAGTATCTAGAGACCAAATAACTACAATATTTCAGCCTTGGCTTTTCACACTACTTCTCTAACACTGAGCTATCTAACCATATTGTCTTATCTATGAAAAAAATGAGGAAAACAATGCTCAGGTAGCTGTATTTTAAAATAATACTTTAAAATGCCTGTCTTGACTACTAAAACAATTCAGTACCTGAACATAATCTTACTGCTCTTAGGAAAGTTTCACTTCTCCTCTTTTCATCTAATATACCATGCATCACTTCCATATGGGCCACTATACAAGTGACTATACTGATCATTAGCCACTCATGGAATAAAGACAGCAAGCAAGATTATAAAGGGCAAGAACTGTTTGCAGTTTCCACTATTACTAAACCGAAATGTTCCAAATCCTTAACTTTTTAAAACAAAACTGACAGATCTGTTTGCTTTCAGTTTACCTATTAGGAGTCATACAAACATAAAATGCTTGATAAAACAGGGCCATCTTTTCTAACAAGGTATTTTTAATAGGAAAAAAGTGTTCAAGGGCAAGACATGAAACATTAAACAAAAGCCTAAAGGCATCATTCTTACATCGGGTTCCCTTGATCTGCTCAAGCCCAATGACTCTTGGCTGTTTGCTCTGTTCCATAGAGGCCACATGTAATCCAAAATTCATTGACTTCCCCATCTCTATCAACTTTCTTCCTCAATCCAATCAGAGGAAGGAGACAAAAAGAGACTTGTTCAAGAGGTATAAAATTAGTTTTTGTAAAAATATAAACATTTTCCACCATCTCCAGCCCTGACCAGTAAGTCAGAAAACAGAAAGGCAATTCCTGAATATCTTAGTACACGGAATCAGGCTATGCTCTTGATAACCCAACCAAGTTCTTAAAGAAGAGAAATGATTCGATTCTCTGATAAGTTCCTTGCATTGTGAAGTAGCTGGATGAAACATGCATGTTCTTAAATAGAACTTCTAATAAAAATGCAGTATTGTGACAGATAATGAAAACAGTACAAGGAATTTCATACTTAATCTGTGGTCTCAGCTTCCATGAGACTATGAATCTGTATACTAAAAGGATATGGTGGGTGAAAAAGACAGCAGAAGTTAAATTAACCTATTATTTCACTTTTATGACCTAATTAGATTGAGAACAACACCTTTAGAGGGATCCTTATTTGCCAATTTTTTTTTTCCTTGAATATAGTCCCTCCATTCTAGAACACACATTTTCTAAAGCAATCCTACAGTTAACTACAGTGCCACCACTCCTGAATTGTTTCAATAGCATTCTAACAGTCAACCTCTGCATTTATATTAACCAGATTCTCAAGCTAAAACATATTTCATTTTGTGGAAAAAAACAGTCTCAGAATTTGGAAACAGGTCAGCTTCTTTTGCAACTTCATTCACTCCAAAACTACCATTAATTTATCTCTGAAAAGTCATCAATCAATTTCTAAATAGAATTCCTAGTTATCGTTTCCATGAAGTTTCTTATAGCGTTAAATGGGTTCATGACACCAAGCAAATAATCATGAGGACAACACTTCTACCTTCAGCAGAAAAGCTGTTTTACTCGAAGGGCTTATTTTTGGTGACTTCAGCACAACAGCCCACTATAATGTAGAGAGACTTGAGAGGAAATAAGAGCGTCAGAAGGGAATGCTGTACGGGTCAAATCTGGCCTTTATCTTTCAGCTGTATATAGGCTGCATTAAGATTAGTGTCAGGAATGGAGCCTAAATAATTTGGTAATATGGCTCTAAACTTTCATCAATTCCACATTAAAACTCAGTGGCCTTAACTTGGGGCAACTTCACCTAGGTTTGGACTTCTGAAAGGAATGGTGGAATTCCAGGCTTGCTTTCAGCGCCATTGCCACTGTGTTCACACTTTCAACATTTGGGAAAACCCTGAGGCAGAGGATTTCAGCCTTTTCCCAGCTGGCCTGTATATGTGTGTGTATGTATATATATAAAATGCAAACACACACACACATATATATATGCATTGGAACTGACTTACAAATAGCTGACACCAAGTAGCAGCCTATGCAAACACGCCGCAGTAGGCCGCAGTAGGCCGCTTCATGAACACTTCTCTGACACATCAGAAGATACTTTTTTGGTTAACAAAATTTTGCAAGACATTTAAAATCAAATAGAAAGGCATAGCAACTAGGTACTGTCACACAGCATATAACATTTCATGTTTAAACTGGATTCTGTATAATAAAAATACTTTTATATATTGGTAGAGAATAAGGCTTATCTTGTTAAATATGAGGAATTAGTATATACTGGGTCTTGAAGTCAGAATTGTAGAAATAGAAATTAAAACTCATAGTAATTGTATTTCCACATATACTGTCATTCAAAAGCAACTTTAAAAGGTCTGGTTACTAAAATGAATGGTTAACAGGCAGGCTGAGAAAGGCTTTAATTTTTTTTAAATTATGCTCTGTAAATCCTATACAGTTTTATTCCTTCTTTAAACACTACTTACATTGTCTAAAAAAATTTGCACTCTGCTGGTTGAATCTTGAAACAAGTGGCAAGAAATCAGACACAACATGTTACAATGTTTTCCTGTGAGGTTCTGCTGAGAAATGGTCGTTATCAGAAAAGCATTTTTTGCAGTAATGATGTGTACATTTTGTCTCTCCATTTTTTCTTTCCCTTGGTGGTATGTCTAGAAAAATGTTTATATAAAATCATCTCCTCCTCAAATTTAAATTTTTGTTTGAGGAAATTTTGTATTACCTTAGAAACACAGCTGTCTCCAAACAGAATCGTTTTACACTGATGTCCTCTCTGCCAGCTACTCCACATTCCCACAATGGCCCCTCTACCAGGCATGGCCCCCACTGCAGCCACGTACCCAGGCAAACGATTCCTGTGACTCACCCCTACTCAAGTATCTGCTTTTCTTTCTTGGGAGGGTACATTTGACTCTTCCAACTGGGGGGAAAAACCCAAAACCAGACAAAAAACCAGAAAACAACTGCACATTAATGTCAGGTAAATGAGACCATTTGATTCCTGCTGGCAGTACAGCTGCTTTCTACAGCATATGCTTTCTCATACCACTGCTTTTCATTGAGGGGCTGTAGAAAATACCTGGTACCATAGAATGAGACAAAGTCTCCACAGTCAGGATTTAGGCTCATTTAAAATGACTTTGAAATGTGGACATATCTTTAAAAATCTATCTTTGATTTATTTTCTAATGAGCTCAATTCTTCCTAAATCTATTTATAAAATCCTTCACCTTACGCAAACTGAGTATCTTGCTAACATTTTATTTTTAGAAAATTCCTTTGGCTGACAATTTTGCAGTCTCTACTCAACCAGTCTCTTGATAAATTCAAATTAAAAAGATGATAATTAAATACAGAGAAGTATTTCATTCCATCACAATCACTGGCTGCCTGAAACATCAGAAGCTGTTACAAAGAAACTGATTTGTCTCCCTAGCAAAAAAAAGATACCTAGAAGCTTGTCTGCATTAATTCATCTGTTGCAAGATGGCTTTTAGAAGAAGGTCCAAACACCCTGACAAATTGTAGGCATCCTCTATGAGGTTTGGTGTTTGAAGAGGTGTTTATTTTTTTATTTTGGCTCTACCATGGGCTCAGATTCCAGTTCTCTTGTTTCTTTGGCAGAGGTGCTGTTATCTCCAGCACATGGCAGAGACGATTGGCCTCAGCCAGCAGTTGCTATGATGCACATCAAATTGTTCTGTTGTACTATGTTTTACTCACAATTTTTAGAATTTACATTTACATCAAATGACAAACAGAAAAGCACAAATAGGGTCCTCCAAACAAACTCCTTATTTTGCTGAGCAATAGTTTTATCAGAGATCCCATAAGGAACTTGAAGCTTGTCCATGTCTCCAGACTTCAAAGCTCCATGTTTCTTTCTCCACCAGATGCTCTGCCTTCTTTTGCAGCAAATACATTCTGTCTGCACAGTTCCTGAAAGTTAACTGCATATTCCAGTTGGCAAACAGGTCAACCATTGTGTCCGCTCTGAACGCTGGTTCTATCTGACAGGTCTCCAAGTCAGCAACATCTTCCTTAAATACTTCCAGTATGCCATTCATAACCACTACTGCATTTTGTTCCAGTGAGTTCCTCTCAGTGAACGTGCCCTAGGCATGTCTAGTCCAAAACTAATAGAGCAGCAACAGGATTTAAACTCATAAAATAAGTTACGTGGATCTCAAGGCTGCACTGACTTTCAATTCATGCCTCCAGAGTTACCTTGCAAAGTAGCACAGGGCAAAGCACAACACAAGTCCAGTCAAAAGCCTCACAGGCATGGGGAGAAAGGAGGCAGTCCAGGAATGCTGCTCAAACGGATGCTAATGCTGGGTCTTCTCACCTACACCACATATAGCACATATGTAAGTGTGCTCGGTTGTCTGGGCATGTTCCCTGCACGCTGGCCAAACTCTACTTGCTGACACATTCACACCTCACAGAGCCAAGGACAAGATTAGGAAAACTGACTCAACTGTAATCTGTTGCCTGGGAGGGTTAGGGCATTCCAGTGCCAGCAATTTGCCCTCTACCCTAGGCTGAAATGCTACAGTAAACCTGTTTGTATGTTTTACTGCCAAACTGCATTCACCAGAATGTAACAGCTATTTGACTGAAGGAATAAAGGAACTCAATTAGCAGAAGCTCTTTTGGGCTGTGGCTGCTGCTCACTAAGCACCAAGTCCTAAACAGCCTCTTCCCTTTGGGATGACTTTGTGCTATATGACATGGTTCCTGTCCACAGCAATATACAGTCCCATCAGAACTGACTATAGCAAGATTATGACTTAGACATGTCTTATGTTTTATTAATAATGCATTAGAGAAAGTGACTGGGGAATCTGGGAAGATTTTTTCACTGTTCCCATTTTATGTCCATTCCAGACCCAACAGTTCCCAAACTGGCCTGGGAACTCTTCTTCCTTACAGCAGATAGACATCCTTTTAAAGGATTATGAGCCAACCACATGGCCTACCATGTTTCTGCTACCCTGAAGTGCTGGTGGAAGCACAAATAGGTTGTCAAGACCTCAGCTGACAACTTCTGACCTCATACAAGGCTAGTTTATTTCATCTTTGTGCCTGAGACAAAACAGATAGCTGAATGTGGACTAGAATTCCATTTTCTAATGGCATGTTTAGAGTCCTTTCTCTGCTTCTCATATAATAAGAAGGAATATTTTCATTCTCTGTAAAATTTGGAGGGAAATTATTTTTTTTTTATTCTCAAAAAATATTTCAGGCATGTATTTCAGAGAAATAAAATTGCATTATCTGAAATGTACCACTAAAAGCTGAGCTGGGAGAACTATATTAGGGACATAGGAATTATTCTGTATACCTGAAGGAAACAGGTATGTATCAGTTCCACCAGGGAATTCAAATTACTTAGAATATAAACACTATAATTACACAGCAGCATAATTACAATTAGTTACCTGAAAAGTTAGGAAAGAACTTGTGCAAAATAAAGGAAACCTTTCCTTCAGTTAATGGAAGGTTTTGCTAATGGATCTGTCAGGTCCAGGTAGAAGACAATGTATTCTCTTACAAAATAGCATTCCCTTTATATGAAGCCATGGTGGAAAATTACAGGAGTTATTAGACTCACTGTAGAGGAATAATAGATGGTTCTAATTCAAAATGAACTGAGGAGAGTGACTTTTGCAGTGTGCAATGCCAGTTGTTTAGTTTCAGCAGTCTCCCATAAATCTGAACAAAATCCATGCTGCTGCTGCAAAATGAAATGAAAAAGAAAGTGGACAAATATCTTCACTTTCATTTCTTACAACTGACCCAGCCTCCACAGAAAACCTGTGCTCTATCTCCAGCTGATAGCTGTGGGACCTTTAGATGCAAGCAATATCCACCAGCACTCACCTCATTCATAGAATCTGACTGGAGGCCTGTGACTAGCGGTGTTCCCCAGGGCTCGGTGTTGGGTCCAGTCCTGTTTAATATCTTCGTTGACGACCTTGGTGAGGGAACAGCATCCACCCTCAGCAAGTACCTGATGATACAAAGCTGGGAGGGGTGGCTGACACGCAGGAACACTGCGCTGCCATCCAGCAAGACCTGGACAGGCTGGAGAGCTGGGCAGGGAGAAACCTAATGAAATTCAACAAGAGCAAGTGTAGAGTCTTGCACCTGGGGAGGAATAACCCACTGTATCAGTACAGGCTGGGGGATGACCTGCTGGAAAAGAGCTCTGTGGAGAAGGACCTGGGGGTCCTGGTTGATGACAGGTTGGCCATGAGCCAGCAGTGTGCACTGGTGGCTAAGAGAGCCAATGGGATCCCGGGATGCATCAGGNCGAAGATGATTAGGGGCCTGGAGCATCTCCCGTATGAGGACAGGCTGAGAGAAAAGAAGACTTAGGGGGGACCTAATTAGTGTTTATAAATATCTTAGACATGGGATGCAGGGGGAACTGGCCAGCCCCTTTTCAGTGTCTGTGGGGACAGGACAAGGGGCAATGGCTGTAAACTGGAGCACAGGAAGTTCCACACCAACATGGGGAAGAACTTTTCCCCAGTGAGGGTGAGGGAGCCCTGGGACAGGCTGCCCAGGGGGTGTGGAGTCTCCTTCTCTGGAGAGATTCCAGCCCCGTCTGGACGCCGCCCTGTGCAATATGAGCTGGGAGCTGCTTTGGCAGGGGGGGTTGGACCCCAGGAGCTCTCGAGGTCCCTTCCAACCCCTACGATTCTGTGATTCATTTGCATGTCAACCCTCTATTATCTTAAAAAAAAAGCAGTCTTAAAAACCCCTCAAAACAAACACAAACCACCACTAAAAATAAACCACACCACAAAAAAAAGATTGACAAACAGCCAAGCTGGAAATGTCAATTTAATCACTCCATGCAATCCCAACCATGTACCATCTGCAACATCAGGTGCCATGTAAAAAATGGATCAATAGAAAAATACATGCAAAGCACTGAACACTGGCAGTTACCCATTGCTGTCAGTCACAGCAACCAAGATGTTCTCCACATTCAGTTTGATTCTACCTGTTCATATTGTCTGTATTGCCCAGATTGTATTAGGAACACTCAAAGTGTGCAGGAGAACAATCATAGCATTAAACTAAAATTGGGGGAGTTTCTTGGGTTTTATCTTTCTTTTCTTCAATTAGCTCAGTGGAAGTTGTTGTGGGGTTTTTCCCTATAACTAAAACTATCACAAACCACATTCTGTCACTTTCAACTCTCAATGGAAGCAATATTTTTTTTAATTTAGATGAAGGTAAAATCACTGTAATTGCTACAACTTTACAGAATAAATCATAGGAATAGAACTCCCTGACATTTTTGTGAGCAGGAAAAGCATTTTCATGCACAGGAAAATAACTTCTCACATCCTATTGAGAAATACTTCTATAATATTCCTAGAAAACTCAGAATTCTAAAACCAGAACAATAGAAGCTACTGTACAATGACTTCACTCACTTCACATTTTCTTGTAAAATATAAATTTCCTAAATGTTGTCTTGTCAAATAAATTAACAGCTTCTTATTAATCTGAACTTCATGATGGTAAGTGTCAACTTTCATTACCAAATATCATCATCAACAGTGCGAGTCACTATTGAGGTGTCTACAGATAATGACATGCTCCTACTGTTTAAGTCAGGCTTAGCTTACCTTCCTTGTTTACTTCACATACTTATTCAATCAAAATCGATCTGGTTGAGTACACACAACACTCAGCTTCTGATGAGCTGGAGCCCTCAGAATACTCTATTACCACAAAGCCGGG
>VZTU01034143.1:0-41722 GCA_013400835.1 Zapornia atra | reverse complement strand
AGTTGTTGGTTTGGTTTTAATTTCCAAACCCAGAGACATGCCATCCCTCTTCCTTGTAAACACCATCACTGAGAACATCCCTAAGAATGTGTTTAGTTAAGACTGAGCAGGCAATTTAGCACTGGCAAAAGAGAGAACACTGCAGTAACCTTCAAAAGCTAGACCTCATGTCTGCTGTGAACACTGGCCAAACTCATCTGCTCATTTAATACAAAATGATTCACTAACCAAGATTTCCCCCTAGAATCCTCCAAATCTATTGCTGAATAATTTCAGTCTAGTAAGAACTATTTCTGTGCTGAGTTAAGTTCAAATAGCTCCTTCTCCCCCTAGACTCTGTACAGAGAAAAACGACTTTAAGTGTCTGGTTACACAGTACAAAAACTATTGCCAGCAACATTCTCCCCCTTTAAGTAGCATTTTCATTAGAGAATAGAGAGAAAATGGTTATTACAACTGAGATGCATGATGTGTACTGCAGAGAGAACAAAAAAATCCAGCAGCACCAAAGAGAGACAGATGTGCTGAGCTAAGGAATGTGGATGCTTAGACTCCTGCTTCTCTGCTGCTACACCATCAATTCCCACCCTGTGACTCCACTTTACACCTATTCCTCTCCACATGGCTGTATGAATATCACTAGAACAGTGAATAACAGTTACAGGGTATTTCTGCTATCACTATTCTGCCAGTAAAAGGCAGAATAGAGACTTCCTTAGCCAAAAAAATATATGTCCAAGTGCCCATGCTGATTTCATTGAATTTATGATCCTGTGATAAACCCAAGACAACTGTCACACTATTGGAATAGAAAAAAAATCTATAGGAAAAACTCAGTCTGTGTTTTTCAATGGAGGCCTCCAAGGAGAAGGTGAAAACTGGATGGTGAATAAGCCTCAGTAGGTGCCCCCTTGTCACAGTGCTGTGGGATTCATTCAGCAGCATTCACTGGTCTGCCATCAGCTGTGAGGAAATTTGGGTTCCATTAGCATGCTGGTGATGCTCAGCTTATTTTCTGTTTTTCACCAGATCAGAAATGTCGTTCTTCAGCCAAGATGCAGACATGAATGAGAACAAACTTGGCTGAAGCTGACTCTGCAGTGGACAAAGGCAGTGCTGGCAGCTGGCACTGAAACATTCACATTATTCCAGCCTAAAAAGCAATCTCCACTCTGAGAGAACTTTTTTTATCATGCACAATTATAATGTCCCAGCTAGCAGAGGTGATGGGGTTTTTTTTCACTGCCAATACATGGAAACATTTAGGGAGACTGGAGAGTCCCCAGGTCCAGAACTTGCTGCTATCTCTGCTACATTCTTTTCATAAAAGGTGTGTCATTATGCTATGTTTGGTTGCTTTGGTGTATGATGGAAGATTTGAATTGCATATTTGAGCATATTTGCTCATTTCATGTAAAATAGTACAACACAATAGGAGGCTACTAGATTTCCTAAAGCAAATATAAATTTCAGTATGTTTCTTTAAAAATGAGGAAACTGATATGAATGTTTATTGGATATTATCATTGCTCTGAAGAGACAGAGCAGAGGGAAAAGGAAATTATGCACTGAACTGGAGAGAGGAGACACTGAAAACAAAATGTTCTGGCAGTGTAAGTTATATCATCAGCTTCCGTGGCTTAGCCACAGCAACTATGATATATGTAACTTTATTTATGTAAAACTTTAGCTCTCAGGATTCTAAGCTAAAGTCAAATGTAGTGCTAAATCACAAAGTGGACAAATACACCTACTTGGTGTTCCAGGCATGACACTCAGAGGCAAATAATTTTGTTTGTATGTGTAAACTTTTGGCTATGTTACTAGGTTGGTCACCTAGAGGTAAACCAGTAATTCTGTTTAGAGAGACAAAAGAGGGAGTTAGAATCATCATAGAGCTTTCTGCAGTTTACTAAAAGGGAACAATTTGATATTATTTCTGGCTACAGAAATTTGATAAATTGATATTACTGCTTGCTGAAAAATTGACAATAAACTGCATAGGTTATGCTTATTTATAAGTAATTTCTGTCTCCTTACAGCACAAGGCAAAGTACACCTGAGTGAGAATTACACACAAGCCAGTATACCTGACCTCCAGCTTGAAATCCTAAGGGATCAAGAAATACTCAGTAGGATAGTCTTCAGGAAGTTACTGAATCACTGCACACCTGTGTTTCAGGCCACGAACAAACATCCTTCTTACAGCCAAGGGTAACCGCCTGTAGCACTGCCCTGGCTTTCATGGTTTCATTTTTACCCAACTCATGCAGGAGATCAGTTCACATAAGCCCTATATATAAATCAAGCTAGTTTAAACAGTTAAAGTAGGTGATCTGAGGTAGCCTAGTTGATTTTCCTTGCAGCAAATAGGCAATGCTCCAACATTGTGGAACACTGGCAACAGAACAGTAAGGGTGGTAAACTCTGGCTGGTAGGAGGTGATAAAAAGCTGGAGGTGGTAACCTCTCTTCACTGGTACAGATGGATGCAGAAAAGGATGCCTGTCCACTGCTGCAACACAGTCCTTTGTAATGAGTGTTAATGCAGTGGTTTTCTGCAGCACAGAGTTCTACGCTCTGAAGCACGTTCATGTGCTTATATACAAAGGAAACTGCACCCAAATAGCTTTGTTTCTATTGTTACAAAAGTTAAAAAAAAAAAAGATAAAAGATCAAAAACATGTTTTTAAACTGCAAAGTGAATTTCTATATAGTGTGAAGAAAGAAGCCTTCTGGAAGGATTTTTAACTCCTGTTTTAGACAAGATTTCCTCCCGTTTAGGGGCTTTAATTCAGCGGTCCCACTTTCTGTGCCCTAAAAATATGACAGATTCTAGATAAAACATGCCAACCAAAGTCAGAAACACAAGCTATAGTGTTACATGCACCACCTATGCACAATATGTCCAAAGCTGCTTTCCCAAACTAGTGTAGTTTAGAGGACAATGCAGAATTGAATTCCTAGGCAGCAAATTCAATTCTGCACAGCAAGGTAGTCTCCATATTTGTGCAGTCAGGTTTCCTTCTCTCCAGCTCCTGTTCTCTTCACGTTCACAGAAATCCTTATTTACAAGATTCTGATCTGCAGCAGCGCCCAGCTGTTGCCATACGCTGTGGGATGCCCCTGCCCACAGCATACATCCAAAGCCCCATGGTTCAGCTTCCTCCCTTTCTACTGCATGCCCTAATGCAGCTACTTGGGCAAGGGTGGCAAAAGGATAACAGTTAGGATTTTACTCACACAGCTGTTCTCATAACTGATTGCATGATAACTCCGATTATGCCTCTTCTGATGCCTTTGCCACATCTATACTTTGAACAGAAGGGCTGGAAAAATCTCTCATTCTGACATTGTTCTAGTGCTTTTTGTAGGCTTGCCATGTTCAGCAAGGGCAGCTGTTCACCAAGCAGCAAAACGGCTATCTGCCTGTTCAGCTGAGGCACTGATCGCTCTTCTGGGCTTGTGAATAAGACACAGCCATTTCTGGATTGGTAACAAACTGTTCTTTTCCTCCACATTGCATTCATGAGACTTTTTGGCTCTGCTGTGTCCCTTCTCAAGCATTAAAGAAGAATGTGCCTCCAGCTGTCCTCTGAGAGTCTCATTAGGTTTTCCCAGGCACTTCTATGAAGTTTCACATTGTTGCCCAAACACAATTGGTCTGTAACTATTTGGAGAATTTTTAACTTCTGAGCCTACATACTTTGTGCTAGTCAAATGAACACAGAGATTATAAAATCAGCTTTCCAGGCACTTTCAAACATACTTTTTCTTATGCTAATAGAAAAATAAGGGAAGATTTGAGTGGGCTATGTTGATATTTTTCACAGAACAGTCTTCAGCAAATTAAAATGTAAATTTTTCTACAATCACTGCTTTTGGATGAGAAACTTTTTGCTTAAGTCTTTATATGTCTCCTGTCTGTTTTGAATTCCACATTTTGAGGTTTTGGGAGCACTTGCCTGATCAGTTCTGTGATCTCATTTCTTTCTTACTCTTTATGCTGACTTGTCCGATTTCTGTAAGAGTCTCTTCAGCTTGCAAAGCAAACAGCAACCTAACCCAGTTGAAAGCAAAGTGATGTTTCACAGGTTAGTTGAGTGAACAGAATCAGATGAGTGCAAGATTCATGGTGGCACCGCTCAGGCATGGGGAAGTGGGATCTCTGAGTTCTCCATTGTCGTCTCCACAGATGTAGAACTCCTAGGACTGGGCCCTGCCTTGGGAGTGCAGGGTTCACCCTCAGCAGTACTGCAGATGGCTCAGTAAAATCTTCTTGAGTCATTTCCCCACAGAGCAAAGTAGGATAGTGGGTAGCCTGGCATCGACCTTGGCCTCACACAACAGGCAGAACACCAGCACTGTCCAGCAACCTCACGCAGAGATCTGCGCCCGCTGAGAGGCATTAGTGCCCATGACACCTAGGACCAATAATTTCTAGCTCTGAATGTCTCCACTCTCAGTGCAGAACACCTTGTCCCATTATTGTTTGGAACATCCAGGCTTGCATCTTTTCAAAAATTAGCTCCCATGTGTCAGCTGAACATAGAAAATTCTCTTAAAACCATGTAAAACTGATTTTCAGGCACACATACCTAACCCACCAGCAGTAAGGCTTAAAGATAAAAGTCAAGCTCATGAAAAATTCTGCTAAATCAACATGGATCTCAGAGGAACAAAACCCTGTTCCTCTGATCTTGGATAGTTGGTAGCACTTGCCACAATGGGGCTTCTATCTGAATAGGCCTCTGAGTATGGCTGGAATGTAAAGAATAATTCTCAAGCTATTACAATTCAGGGAAATTACTCTGCTGTATTAATGTGTACAGTACATGTATTGTTTATATAAGAGCCCAAAAAGACTTGTTAAATCAACATCTTAAAAGTAGAATGTAGATAGGCTCAATCTAATAGTTTACACTCAGAACAGCACTCATAAACACACCTGTTTTGTTTAGTAGTCAGAAGATATGTCACTGACCAGCAAAAGCAGAGCTGTTAAGTGGACTAATGCTTTCTAGTGCACTAAGCACTACAAAAGACCAGATAAAACTCTTGAGGTGAAAAGCCACAAACTGGTCAGCACCCATGGAAGGGTATTAAGTATTGTCTGAGCTCCCACTGATTTCAAAAGGAAATCTGCAGGCCTTTTGTTACCCTTGTTGTTGCATGATCAATTTCAAACAACTTCCTTTTCACCATCTGGCAACTGAACTCTTGATTCTTCATTTGTGCTTTCCAGGCTGTCAAAGTTAATACATTCATTGTTTAATGATCTCATCCTCACCTTTAAGTTTATGGAGGGTTCTTCCATTCTAGTCTAAGGCAAGTAACACAATCAATCAAAATCCCTGTATTTCTACTCCTGTAAGGTAAGCCTTCAGCAAAGTGGACACTCTGTTTGGAAAGATTTCACACTTCCAACTTAGAAACCCCATGAATTTATAGTAAAATTCAATATTATGTATGTGTGTTGAATTTTTTCCACTAAAGCAGATCCAGTTTGCATTGCAAAGCAAACCTGGCTTTAGCACACTTTTACTGTGCTACCCTGTTGGATTCTGTTGAAGGGCTCCTGGTAACAGAACACAAGGCCATTTCATTAACCATCCACCAGCAAATCTAGTAACATGTGAAGAATTTCATCAGCTCATTCATGGTTCAGTTAATTTACGATAAATTTTTCTCCGAAAAGATCTCACAGCAGAGATCAGAGGAACTCCAGAGATCCATTTCTCTTCTCATATTCATAAATTTGTGAAGCTGAAAGGAGTCTAGAGAGAATGGGCAAGAGCAGCTGAAGAATTAAGACAGTCTGCACTTCAATATGGAAAACAGTTATAAAATAAAACTCCATCCCAAGTAGAAAAAGCGTAATGGGGAAAAAAAAGTGGTTTTCCTCAAAGTATAGTTTTTATCATCAGGAACATGTTCACAAAAAGACTTTGACTGGGAGACTGAAACTCTGGTTCAGACCAAAACCATCATGGCCAACATAAGCACCCCTGAGTTGTTCTACTCCTGCAGAATACTTTGTCCGTCTGTCCCTGGGCTCTGTTTCTTTTGCTGACAACTCTTCTTTACTGCAAACTACTAAGACAGACTTTTTGGATCTGGAATGCAAACCTTTCAAATAATACTTGTGGTTCATACGTTTATTACTTTTCCCAATTGTTTTGTAATAGGTTTTAGCAAGCTAAAGACATATTAACTAAAACAAGTATTGTGCAACACATAAATACCGTACCACTGTTCACTTCAGAACATAGTGATTTTCTTCCTTCATTTCTATGTATTCAAAATATAAACCCCAACTTCCAATATAAAAGCAAAGTCAAAATATAAAAGCAACTTCTGTGCATTTAAAATATAAAGCAACTTCATTCTTTCACAGTTTGATTTATGTCATTCTGCCACTGACAAACAACAAACATGGAAATTCAAAATTATCTAACTGAAAGGGAATACTAAGGTGTCCTTCAATCTGACATACTGTTGTCACTGCCCAAACACCTAGAACTACAGGAACAGACACAAGAGATCAAACCAGGGATATTCTAAAAATCTGGACAGAATCCAATACTGAATAAGCTGGAAAAAGATATTAAAATTTATCCAGAAAATTAATGGTTGATTTATGCTCTGAAAAACAAGGGCAAATATTCCATACATACTTTATCCCCTAGTTTAAATCTGGATTTTCTTTTCTCACTCTCAGCTGCCTTCAGTGAGCCACTTTTGGACAACTCATAAAAATTGGGGGGGGGTTGTGTGTGTGGAAATACATGCAGGATAAAGTGAGATTACAGAATTTTCAGGAATAGTCACTTTACCAGTTCTTGCTTTATCTTAACCATGGTTTCAAGTGAGCAGAGAACATCTAAAATCTTCTGGCTCAGAAGGAAAGAGGAAAACAAATTTTTGAGGAGCTAGATGAAAGGGTTAAATAATAGGGTAGCAAGAAACACTGAAATGCAAAGGAAACCCAAGAAAACAAACAGCCCAATCCTATAAGGTGCTGAGTACATGCAACACCCATTAAAATGAAAGGCAGTCAACAAATGTAAAGAATTTCCTGAAATCACATCCAGAGGAATAGTCTCTGCTTTTTCTGTGATGGAAAGACACAGGAAAGGGTCCATCATTTCAGTCACTGCTTGGTGAATAAGCTTTTTACCTGTCTAGACATCCTTTAAAAATAATAACTAAACCCAAACCCAAGCCAACGAAAAGCCCATGTTTCTCTCTTGCTTTTTGTGCTTGCTCCTCTATGGGTATCTGAATTTTTATATTTCCCTTTTCATACACTAATGCATAAAAAAAATGACTAAAAAAGATGATTAACAAATCATGTCTATGGACCAACCACATTCTCTGGTTTTATTCAGATTAGTCTCGTTGACATGAACTGGGGAAGACTCCAGCAGATGTAGAGGATTCTTCCAGTCCTATCATCTCCTATGCCTTGCTCCTCCTCCTCTGCCTCTTGAAGGGCTATTCAAAGCACAGCTCTCACCATTCCTTTTTTTGTTCACTGCATGCTCAATATACCAGTGTTAGAAGACATCTTTTTTTCCCCTCCCTGTATTTCAGCACTAGGTTGAAGGGTGTCAGTTATTAGGCTTTGAGTGTGGTATGCACCCACCCGTGACTCCAGACCAGTGTTAACATTAACAAACCACACTTTTCATGTCTCTTAAACAATGAAATGCTTTATACAGCTACAAGTACTAGGTCACAGCAAAAAGAAAACTATAAATGCTCAGGGAAGAGCAAGAGGGAGCTTCATATTCAGCAATGCATGGATGCACAGCAAAGATTTTAAAACATTCATGGACAATTTATGTATATGGTCTCTGAATATGAAACACTTGAGCCTTTGAATACAGATGCCCAAAGTAGTATTTCATTCATATTAAATGCTGTAATAATGAGGGGAATGTCATATACTTTATCATGTACATGTAAGAATTCTAATATTTATACACAGCGTTTAACAATGCTGTATAGCTTTTTATAAATATATGTAGGCTTCTGTGTATGCACTTTGCACAATATTACATAGGATAATTATACAAATTACATAGCTATAATGGATAATTGTGAACCAAATAATCCTCTATAACATATCATTAGGTTCTACTTTACTGCTCTCTAATACATATTTACTGCCACTGGTTTCCAAATTTTTGGACTCGAAACAGCTTCAAATCCTACAGATTTTTAAGTCTCCAAGAAACAAAACTATTATTTCTTTCTCTCCCCTCCCAAATTTGGAATTTTGTACCCAAACCCCACAATCCTGCAGGCCCAGAAACAGAATTTTCACTGTCAGTGCAGTAGGGGGTTAACATTCCAGTATTGTGTGCCCTTGAGAGGCAGGTTTATCTCCCTTGAAATTGAGATTTGAGGCTTTGAGCAGGGCACAGATCAGCTGCCAGGCCACCTAACTGACAGGACCTTAGCACCATCACTTCACAATACTTTTTGGATCATTTTATTCTTCTTGTCTCTCTGCCTGGAATCACAGTGTGCAAATGGACTGGCCTTAGGAGTAAAAAGGGTAAAATTCCCAATGATAGTATTATACACTGTTAATCTTGTTAATGACTTTTTGCATGTTCCAATGCATGTAGTAATTACCCCATAGAATAATACCTTACATAACACCTGGAAAGGCCTGTACAACTCAGCAACAGCTTGGCCAATTTTAATAATGGCTCACCCCAGGCTCGTGCTAACAAATCTTGGCAGGACACCGCTGCATGGCCACTTCTACTGAAAGAGAGTTGTACTAGACAAGATTAGAGGGCTGGAGCACCTACTCATTTGGTAGAAGAATAATTACTTTCCTTAATGGATCCTTTACATTTTAAGCCAGCAGTGGCTCTTGCAGCTCGCAAGGCCAATGGGATCCTGGGCTCCATCAGCAGAGGGGTGGCAGCAGGGACAGGGAGGGGATTGTCCCTCTCTGCTCTGCCCTCCTGAGGCCCCAGCTGGAGTCCTGTGTCCAGAGCTGGGGCCCCCAATACAAGAAAGATGTGGAACTGTTGGAGAGGGGTCAGAGGAGCCACGAGGATGATCAGAGGGCTGGAGCACCTGCCCTACAAAGAGAGGCTGAGGGAGCTGGGCTGGTTCAGCCTGGAGAAGAGAAGGCTGCGGGGGGACCTCATTGCAGCCTGCCAGTGCCTGAAGGGAGCTTAGAAGCAGGAGGGGATTCAACTTTTTAAAAGGGCAGATAATGGCAGGACAAGGGGGAATGGATTAAAACTAAAGGAAGGAAGGGTTAGATTAGATATGAGGGGGAAGTTTTTTACAGAGAGAGTGGTGAGGGGCTGGAACAGGCTGCCCAGAGAGGGGGTGGGTGCCCCATCCCTGGAAGTGTTCAAGGCCAGGTTGGATGGGGCCCTGGGCAACCTTGTGTAGCTCCAGGCCTGGAGGTTGGTGGCCCTGCCTGTGGCAGGGGGGTTGGAGCTCTATGATCCTTGGGGTCCCTTCCAACCCAGACCATTCTATGATTCTATGAAGAGTACTCAAGAAAGTTTTGTGAATTATGGCTCAAGTGACAGCAATTGTTATAATCTGGACTCAGTTCATCTGTGAAAGGGCAATCTTAAAAATTGTATGACAGCAATAATAAAAACTTTGTAAGACTGGTTCAGTATGCAGAACATAATTTAAAACATATCCACAGTAAATTTTCCTTCCTCTTAAAGAGTCTAATGTTTAATTAAATTTCACTCAGGGTTTAATAGGAAGTCTTATTTCTAGACATAATTGCATGGAGATAAGTTTTGTAAACAGCACACACTGCAGAGGTTTTATAAGAAATTACTCCAGGCAGCCACTGTAAAAGATGAGTTTGGAGAAATTCAGGATACGTTTAAAATTACTGAAGCCTTTTGATTCTGTATCAGTGAAACCCAACTCTTACTTAGATGAATGCACCTAGTGATTGTCAAAGCAAACAGTTCCTGTGTGCTGCAAAAACAGGATTTCCCCTCTGCTATTTTGGCTTAACTAAGGCTTTCAGACAAAACCAGTGAAAATAAAACAACTCTACAAAAAATAATTAAAAGAATAATGAAAAGACACAATGGAAAAAAACAGGACTATATCTGAGAGGTAAGAGAAAAAAGAAACAAGAAGAAACAGAGGAGTGGGTGCAGCTTAAAAAACCTACCACCAATACCTCCTCTAAAATACAGATTTCTTGGAAGCATGAAAAATTTAAGGGATTAGATGCCAAATCACCACTCTCACATTGAGACCTTTGGATGCTTAGTCCTATTCCATTTAGTCCTACTCCTTGAAATTAGCAAAGGCCACTTTGGTAGACTTTGAGATTTAATTATACTTAAGCTAGGCTGACTGGTGCTGGAGAGCTCTCATCTCTATGATTGTTACTACAGTATCAAGGCTACAACTTACCCAAATTCCCTTTTCTCCTCCCCTTCTTTCCACTGCAACACCTAATCATGTCCCATGTACCACCGATGTCCTGATTTCCCACCGCCACCCTAGAAGGTAAGGAGCCATCCAGAGGGATCTTGCCAGGCTGGAAAGATGGGCCCGGGGGAACCTAATGAGGTTCAACACTGCCAAGTGTCAGGGGCTGCACTTAGGCCTGAAGAATCCCAGACACAGATACAGACTGGGAGAAGAGCTCATTGAGAGCAGCCCTGCTGAGAAGGACTTGGGGATTCTGGTGGATGAGAGACTTAACATGAGCCAGCAGTGGCTCTTGCAGCTCACAAGGCCAATGGGATCCTGAGCTCCATCAGCAGAGGGGTGGCAGCAGGGACAGGGAGGGGATTGTCCCTCTCTGCTCTGCCCTGGTGAGGCCCCATCTGGAATCCTGTGTCCAGAGCTGGGCCCCCCAATACAAGAAAGATGGGGAACTGTTGGAGAGGGGTCAGAGGAGCCACGAGGATGCTCAGAGGGCTGGAGCACCTGCCCTACAAAGAGAGGCTGAGGGAGCTGGGCTGGTTCAGCCTGGAGAAGAGAAGGCTGCGGGGGGACCTCATTGCAGCCTGCCAGTGCCTGAAGGGAGCTTAGAAGCAGGAGGGGATTCAACTTTTTAAAAGGGCAGATAATGGCAGGACAAGGGGGGATGGACTAAAGCTAAAGGAGGGGAGGGGTAGATTAGATATGAGGGGGAAGTTTTTTACAGAAAGAGTGGTGAGGGGCTGGAACAGGCTGCCCAGAGAAGCAGTGGATGCCCCGTCCCTGGAAGTGTTCAAGGCCAGGTTGGATGGGGGCCTGGGCAACCTTGTGTAGCTCCAGGCCTGGAGGGTGGTGGCCCTGCCTGTGGCAGGGGGGTTGGAGCTTTATGATCCTTGGGGTCCCTTCCAACTCATGCCATTCTATGATTCTATGATGCTGCAAACTCCCAGGCAGGCGTTTGTCTGTTTCTGAGTACCAGAACGGTGCCAAGCATCAATATTCACAAGGAGAGTGTGTGAGAATAGCTAGGAGCAAAAATATCTAAGTAAACCTACAAGTCACTAACTTCCCAGTGCAGACAATGCTGGCTGTGCATACAAATTCTCTGCCTGCACCTGCACCCACCTGCTACCAGCTCAGCTCTGCCTTCCAGGGATTACAGCTATAATGCAGCAGTCTGGCCTGGGTGCTTGTCCCCAGCCCAGTGGGTTTTACTCAGTAATGCCTTCCTGCACAAATATTCTGAAGATTCTCATGTTTTTCATCTCCTCATTCTTGGAAGCATCCCCCCCTCCCTTGTTTTTCTCTTGAGCTTCAAATACAGGTTCTTGCTGCATACATTGAATTTCTCCTCATCCTACAGAAGGCTGTGATCCAGAAGTTACACTGAATTCCTGACACAGTGTTAGCGTCAGACAAGAGATTTCACTGCAGAATCACACAGCAAAAAAGGCCAGAGGAAGAAAATTAACTCCCACTTCCAGAAGACCTATCCAAAAGTGCAGTTCCAAAAATGTCTTATCTCACAAGATATTCTCTTTAATCAGAATTTACACCTGTCATGGTAGTGTCAGTATATGTGAAACTGTTCCAAGGGATATGCACAAAAGTGATTGATGTTTTCCCCAGGCCCTCAGAAATAAAATGGAAGAAAACAATGCTCTGAACCACAGTGTCTGAAGCAGACACATGTACAGTTTTGAATATTCTGATCTCTGTCTTGTTTAGCTTTTGTCCACCTCTTGCATGGTAAGAGCTGACCTGACTTTTTACTAGAACTGAACAGGAAAATATTTTCACATCTCAAGAGCATTTTCCAGCCAAAACTAGATTAAAAAGTTCCAACAGCAACAAAACTGCAAATCAAAGCTCCAGATGTTCCAACATAAATTAGTCTAAATATGCTGTCAATCAATTCTGATTTCAACATTTTAAATTCCTAAAAATTAACAAATATTTTCAAATAATTAACATCAGCAAATATTAACAGTGATAATTATGATGTAAAGAGGGAATAATAAGTTTTCAACTGAAATATTTTCCACATCCTGTTATTTTTTTGCTGGTTGTCTCTGTTTCAAAAACCAGCCAAAATCTAAGTAAAAAGTAACACTGGGTAGCTGTACACCAAGTGTAAGTATCACAGAATCACAAGGTTGGAAAAGACCTTTAAGATGATCCAGTCCAATCGTTCCCATCCTAAGCTAAACCATATCCCTAAGTACCTCATCTCCCCTTTTTCTGAACACATGCAGGGAAGGTGACTCAACCCCCTCCCTGGGCAGCCTGTTCCAGGCCCTGACAACTCTCTCAGTAAAAATTTTTTGTCTAATACCTAATCTAAACCTGCCCTGGCCCAGCTTCTTGCCATTTCCCCTTGTCCTGTCTCCTGTCACCTGGCTGAAGAGACCATCGCCCACCTCTCTGCAACCTCCCTTCAGGTAGTTGTAGGTGGTGATAAGGTCTCCCCTCAGCCTCCTCTTCTCCAAGCTAAACAGCCCCAGTTCCCTGAGCCTTTCCTCATAGGATTTGCCCTCCAGCCCCTTCCCCAGCCTGGTTGCCCTTCTCTGGACTCGCTCCAGGACCTCGATGTCCTTCTTATGGTGAGGAGCCCAGAACTAGACCCAGCACTCGAGCTGTGGCCTCACCAATGCCCAGTACAGGGGCACAATCACCTCCCCAGACCAACTGGCCACACTGGTTTTGATACAAGCCAGGATGCCATTGGCCTTCTTGGCCGCCTGGGCACACTGCTGGCTCATATTCAGCCTGTAGTCAGAATAAGAGTGGCTGTAGTGAATGAAATCCATGGCCTGGCTAGTTAAACCACCTGCAGCAGTGGCCAAAAGCAGATGCCTACTCAGCAGGGGAAGGTTACAGGTACATACAGCACTTCCCCCATCCTCATAGGATTTCTCTTACATAGACACTTCCAGTTTTCAAGTAACCTTATATAAATGCTTAGTACCCACATGACACCCAGCAAGGAGTTCCACAGGTTAACTATGTGTCATGAGTAGACCCATTTAATCAACTTTTGCTATCAAAATATTTTATCATCAAAATAATCCTTACATCTAGTTCTGGGAGAGACACACGGGTGATCCTCCCTGTTTTCTTCATGATGTATAGATCTCTATACTATATCAGCCTTAGTAGTGTTTTCTCCTGGATGAAGAGCCCTCATCTACTTAGCTTCACATTTGTCATTCTTCATTTGCCCCTTTCTCTGATAGCAGCATACAAATATATTTCATCCAGGCAGGCTATGCCTATTTCTTCTTTTTGCTTTTAATATTTAAAAAAAAAAAAAGAAATTTAAGCACCAAACCAGACCTTTGAATACCCTGGCAGAAACTTTGGCCAGAAGAAATTAGTCAGGCATATTTTTTAAAGGAAGCATTGTCATGAAGTCTAAAGTATTTTTTCTGACATGTACCTGCTTCTAAAACTTACTCAAAATTAGGAAAGTTTTGGCTAGGGAACAGATGGAGGATAGTGAACTATTTGTTAACCTTTATATAAGTAATAATTTGAGATTAGATTGTACACTAGTCCAAAACGATCTTGGAAAGACTCATGCAGTAAAGCACCACATGCACTTTCATAGTTAACGTATAAAGAAAATAGCTATTAGACTTGTTTTCTGTAGTGATAAAGCACCTTTGCATTGCACAAACAGAGTGAAAAGAAAATTAAAACAGGGCATAAACCAAAGAAAGGATGTGTACAATGGGACAGGCACAGACTACTTTTTTTTTGTTTTCTTTTTGTGCTAAAAATAGAACACTGCTTATCTTCGTGTAGAGACTACTCACCAAAGTCTGAAGGAAACAGAGGTTCAGAATACCAACATCATTAAAACTCTGTTCAATTTTCAGTTCTTTATCTAGATTCACTTTCTTCTAATGTTAATTTCTTCAAAAACAGAGTCCTCTCACAGCAAAACCAACAAATCTAGCAGTAGTGCTCTTAAGTAGGCATTTTAACATAGAAATTGGCAGATTTTGTCCTAGATAGCTACCACAAAGTGCCATTAAACAAACATGTGAGGCACTGAGCTAATAATTTAGACAACCAAACCTTCATTAACTTTGAAGGTTTTTAAATTCCAGCTCTTGTAAAAGGTTGAACAACTTTCCACACTAAAGTTTCCTAGCTATGAAACATAATAGTGCCTGGAGTTACTGGGGATGTGCAACAGTTCACCACAAGTAGAAAAAAGCCCACCCCATGCAGTTCAGCCTGGGAGTTTTCTTGCCAGAATTGCCATTCACTTAAATTAAATACACTGTTCTATCCTGTCTGATCATTATCCTAAAATAAAATCAAATTTGTAACAAGACTGGCATTGATCTAAACCCAGCATAGTTCCACATTAGGGTTCTTTGTGCCGTGTTTTAGGTGATGTTACTGCAGTAAATCTATACACACAGGAGTTTCCCATCACTAAATACACCCTCAGGATAAAGGCTTATCTGTAAATTTATCAAAAGTACCTTGCAATTGATCAGAATCTTATCAAGGCAACAATGCCACAGAACCTCAGGATTCATCTGCAAATAAAATACAGAAATTAATATACTATAGTTCTCTGTAATGTACCAAAAACTGACTTAGAAGATAAAATACAACACTTAATATTAGTAGTACTGTATTCTATTATGGAACTTTTACACAAGGAAAAGGTATTAATTAATATTTTACTAATAGGAGTTCTGTTCCAATGCAGATAGTTTAAATTATTTCTCAGTGAACACTTCATTTTTTACCTCCAAGAATATTTCAGGATTTGTTAGGTCTAAACCAAAACCCTCCTCCCTGACCATTTTAGTGGTGCTACTGAGCAGCTGTTGGCACTTGAACTGCTATCATCTGAACGTGGTAAGGAGAGCTATACACACTGTTCTGTATGTGGGCATCAAGTGCCTTAACTCGTTGCCACTCACACACTCTTCTTCCATCAAAAGCATCTTCCTAGATGCATCTTGGAATTACATTTTCCTTTCTCACAGCCAAATCACAGCAGTGACTCAGTCAGTTTTGTTACTGACAACTACAGTCAAGTCTTTTATCCCTGTGTCACTTAAATTTATGAGTGCCACTTATACAGGAATTCCTACCAACTGCATGACCTTGATCAGCTTCATAGTGCAAGATTTTTACCTCTTGCTGTATTTTCAAGGTTGTCTACCTCTTAGCTTTTAATGTTTTGCTCTCCTTGTTATTAGCAAGTACCTCCTAAATTCTGTCAGTCTTGTACCTTCCTTGCCTGCTTCTTTAATGAAAATATTCCAAGATAGTCCAAAAACCAGTCCCCAAGGAACTCCATTAGTAAATTCTCTGCTCAAAAGTTTCTTTTCCAACACAAGAACTGTAACCTCTCATTTGTCTAGTTCATCACACCCTAACTTTTCTTCTACTAAGCCCCATCTTTTTCTACTTTAAGTAATAATTTATTGTATGGATTGTTTTCAGGTAACTAAAAGAGTCTGAAGTTTTATTAGGAAAAAAAAAAAGCTTGCATGTCACAATGTGCTTTTTGTAGGCTTCTGTTTTCTTTTACTTATTTTTTCAGTTTTTTTCCTTCTAAGCCACATTTCACCTTGCCCCCACTTTCTTAAATATTGATACCATTCCATGCACCTAACAGGTATTTTTGAAAATGCTGTCCTAAATGTACCAGGCTATTTTATCTAAAACCCAAAGTATCACAACTAGAAGAACATTTAATCTTGTCTTTTTAGAGAAAAAAGTCCTTTATGATGTGGTTTGCTCGTTTTAAGCAGTCACCTAGTATCTAAGCAGAGTTCTAACCCTGAATAAAATGGTTATTTTAATGTAATGATGCTTGCTCAGCAGTTACTAGCAAATGCACATTAGGAAAATATAACCTGGGGAGCTAATAGCCAAGGAACGTGCTTGCCTATGCGTGCAGTAACACTGTAAAGCCACTCCACCTGTCCATGTTTTTAAAATACTTATGCATACTCTAAAGGCCCACAGAAATAAGATCAATTTTTCCCATGTAATTGTTATTGTTCAAATAGATGGAAGCACATCTAAGACATGTCAAATTTTGAAAGAGATGGCTTTGAGCCAAAATGTACAGCTTAGGCCCATCAGGAGTAGGCAGCGATTATACATAACTGGAGTTTCAATCTTACTAGTTTATTTTGTCTTAGTAACTGTGTTTCACTAGTAACTTCTTCAGGTTTTAGGTTTCATCCTATTATGACTGTTGTTATGAATTTCATTTCAGAGACACTGGGATCACAGAGTCAGCACACTAGAGCAAAGAAAGTTCAGCAAAACTTAGAAACCAAATTTCGACTCTATACAGATACAACTGAAGAAGGCTGTCAGATTTTTATTAATCAGTTGGAGACTCTTGAGAAATGCAGTTTCAATGCCTCTCTTCCTCTGGTGATGATAGTCCATGGCTGGTCGGTATGAACTCACATTTTACTTTTAATTCCAACTACATCTGATTTGATACACTTTTCTTCTCACTATGCTACTGCCAAAAGTAACTTCAGAAGAGAGGTTGTCATTAGAAAGATGGTGGATTTCCCTGGTAGCACTCATGGCTAGAAACAATACGAGTGGAGATTCCCCACTGAGATTCTGAAGGAACAGTCTCCAAGCAATTTTTCATACAGGAGTCCCATGCCAAGGATTAGATTCAGCCCTGGTTTACAGCCAGCAGAATTTGAAAAAGTAGCTGAATTAATGCACCATGCCTCTGGAGGAATGAATACCAGGTTCATTTCTCTGATATGCTCGCTGCCAAATATTTACTGACTTACTGAAAAGAAGCATACAGAATCTCCCCACATTTTTCTCACAGATACACCTTTTGAAGAGAACTTAACTATAAGCCCTTTCAGCTGAAAATGAAGCCTTCAGCATCAATGAATTATCACTGGACTACTGCCACTTAAACTGAAAAAACCCCAACCAAACCCCCCAAAACCCCACCATGATAACCTTTCTCTAAAGCACTGCAGTAGTAAGAATGACTTTTGATTAGCTTCCCAGTTGAAAAGGAAACAAAGGGCAGGAAACCAATGTCATCACAGTAGGTGGCAAAATGGATCTTTCTGGCACATCTACAAATATGCAGAGAAACTTTGAACACCACCCTTGAAACATGTAACTCTACAGCAAGTAACATCAGAGCTGACTTTGGATGAAATATGGCCCTAGATTAATTTAGCCAAGACTCTCAAATGAGAATTTGTTCAAAACCTATACTGTCCTCACAGACAAACCATGCACCTGAAGCTGCTGACACTGAAGTTTATCATTCACACTAAATCCATTTGCAGAGGTGTCTGCTAGTCTCCTAGAGGAATAAGTATGGAAACCCAGAACTCAAGAGTCCCAAATCCTTTTTAAAACACCAGAAGAGAGATAGGGATAGTCTATCAGTTGTGGAAATACATGCAACTAGAACAACAATTAAATCTGATAGATTAAATAACTCTGGTCCATCAAGTCAGAAGCAGTCTTTGACACTAGTAAGAAAATCATGATCAGGTCCTTAAAAAAGAAATTATTCAAAAAATCCCAAACCACATCTCAAAGTGGAACAGCTGTAGAAGATAAATGCCCACCGATCTGCAACCCTCCAGCTTCCCTCCCTCTCCAACCCTTCTAGCTTAAGTTTACAGGGACAGATGCTCTTGAATGAAATCAGAAATTTGGGGCATTTCTTTCTTTTTAATCAGTAATACCAATTATTTCAGAATGAGTGAAAACATTCAGGGACATCATTTCACTGATAAGAGTTCATATTACAAGACAAATTATTATACAGTTCTTACCTTGATTTTTTTTTTGTCCATCAAAACCCCAAGATTCTCAGCACTGAAGCATACTGAACCCCCTAAAATCTACTTATCAGCATTAAGCCTTCCTTGTTTATAATGGTTTTGTTTCCTTGAGTTTTTCACAAGAAATATCTGGCAGAGACTGCTTTCCCTTTTTTTTAATTTGGTTGGGATTTTGGTTTGTTTTTTTTATAAAACAGGTGGATGGGATATTAGAAGCCTGGATTTGGAAAATGGCAGCAGCTCTGAAATCTCAGCATGAACAAATGAACGTGATCATTGCAGATTGGCTTACATTTGCTCACCAGCACTACCCCATTGCTGTACAGAATACACGCTACATAGGACAGGAGATAGCAGACTTCCTGGAATGGCTGGAGGTAAGAGCATCCAGAGCAAAACATGTTTCTCTGAAAAAGGCCTGTTTACCTGTTCCTCTGCTTCTACTACCTTTCTGACCCACTATGCCAGTTACTGCTGTTCAATTAAATCAGCTGTGTTTCTTTAATACACTGCAGATATTTCCTCCATAAACTTTCACATGACTTCGTAAAACTTTGAGCACACAAAGGAAAGGCAAGTGGACTTGTTTAGCCAAATATTTTGGTCTTTAGATCTGTGATTATCTCATGTTACTTTAGCTTTTCAATTAGCACATGTGCAGACAGTCACACATTAACAAGTACTAAGTTAGGTAAAATGGGCTTACTCTATTTCTGCAGAATTTCTGCTTTTAATGCAGAACTCAAGCACGACATTGTGCCTGATTTTTGCCTCAGTTCCCCAAACTTTATTCTAATAAAGAGATCCAGAATGTAAAGGAAGATCTTCTAAGAGGCCAGACATGCCCCCCACCACATCCTTATCTCTAAATTGGAGAGATGTGGATTTGATGGGTGGACCATCCAGTGGATAAGAAACTGGTTAACAGACCGAAGCCAAAGGGTGGTGGTCAATGGGTCTGTGTCCAGGTGGAGGCCGGTGACAAGCGGTGTCCCCCAGGGGTCTGTCTTGGGACCGGTGCTCTTTAAGATCTTTATCAATGACATCGATGGTGGAATTGAGTGCACCCTCAGCAAGTTTGCAGATGACACCAAGCTGAGTGGTGTGGTCGACACCCTAGAAGGAAAGGAAGCCATCCAGAGGGATCTTGCCAGGCTGGAAAGATGGGCCCGGGGGAACCTAATGAGGTTCAACACTGCCAAGTGTAAGGTGTTGCACTTGGGTCGGAAGAATCCCAGCCATAGATACAGACTGGGAGAAGAGCTTCTGGAGAGCAGCCCTGCTGAGAAGGACTTGNCATGAGGATGATTAGAGGGCTGGAGCAGCTGCCTTACAAGGAGAGGCTGAGGGAGCTGGGCTGGTTCAGCCTGGAGAAGAGAAGGCTGTGGGGGGACCTCATTGCAGCCTGCCAGTGCCTGAAGGGAGCTTATAAGGAGGAGTGGATTCAACTTTTTAAAAGGGCAGATAATGGCAGGACAAGGGGGAATGGACTAAAGTTAAAGGAGGGAAGGGTTAGATTAGACATTAGGGGGAAGTTTTTTACAGAAAGAGTGGTGAGGGGCTGGAACAGGCTGCCCAGAGAAGTAGTGGATGCCCCGTCCCTGGAAGTGTTCAAGGCCAGGTTGGATGGGGCCCTGGGCAACCTTGTGTAGATCCAGGCCTGGAGGTTGGTGGCCCTGCCTGTGTCAGGGGGGTTGGAGCTCTATGATCCTTGGGGTCCCTTCCAACCCAGACCATTCTATGATTCTATGCCTCACAAAGCAGATGACATGGAGGCAGTGGCAAGTACAGAGTCACGCTAATGCAGTGACAACTCATCAAAACTCCCTATGCACAGGGAGCAGTTGCCATGGCTGGATTATAAAGGCTGCAAGGGATCAGTGTCTCCAGCACTGTTTAGGAAAAGGCAGAAGGCAAACACTAGAATCACTCATACAAACAAACATCCTAGAGAAGTGACTTCAGCTCTCTCTAGTAATCATTTAAGATACCTAATGTGAAACTAAATTACACTTTGGTACCTAAGAAGTTTTGAATACATTAATTGAAACAAAGAGAGGCCTAAGGTGGAAGGGAAATACACTGCAAAGCTGAGGATTTGTAGCAAATACTGTTGAAGGGTAAATTGCTTTCAACAGGAATCCCAAGGCAGAAGTTATCAGATACCAGACCCAGTTAGGGTCAAAAGACAAGCCAAAAGAGCCAGAGTCATTATTTTCCACTGTGACAGTACAAGACACCTTAGCTCTTGGTCAAATGTAGTATGAGCTGCTGGAGCCTAAAGTTGTATTTTGAAGCAGTTTAATTATTGAATGAATGAAATGGTGGACTTTGTTCAGTTCCCAGGAGGACACACCTCAATGTCAACAATAAAGATGGTGTGTGATTTATCCAGTGTCAGCAAACAAACTGAGGCCTGTATAAATTACTCCTGGCTCCAGCATTGTAGGTAGCTTCTCTTGTACCATGATATGTTCTGTTGAGAAGCACCACTGCTGAGTTTAACAGTTAAAACTCCCATAACTATCTTTCCACTCTGCCTCTGTCTGCTTGTGGGCAGGTGAGTCTCTGAAATATCCTCAATGTATTTAACAAAAACTGCAGTACTGTGCAACATTTTAATACAGAATAAAAATAAAGTAAATCTTCTTAGCTCTTGTACTAAGAGTGCTAAGGCATGATCCCAAGCCATCTCAAATTGGTCAACTTGTGATTTCTAAGAGCTCTCTCAAAAGAAGGTTGCCAAATTTCACCTCATTCTCATAGAATCATAGAATGGTCTGGGTTGGAAGGGACCCCAAGGATCATAGAGCTCCAACCCCCCCTGCCACAGGCTGGGCCACCAACCTCCAGGCCTGGATCTACACAAGGTTGCCCAGGGCCCCATCCAACCTGGCCTTGAACACTTCCAGGGACGGGGCATCCACCCCCTCCTCTGAGCAGCCTGTTCCAGCACCTCATATGAGACTGGTATTGAGACTGCAAGGTTGGTCCACTGGGACATGAAATATCCACAATGAAAATTAAATTTGATATTTAAAAATTAAATGTGATATTAAAACTGAGGTTTGCCTTTCCTGCAAAAAAAAAAATATCAAAAAATCACATTTTTCTTTACAAAAGTGAGAAAAAACTTTGAGCCTTGCAGCTTGGGTGAAAAGCTTAATATCTATATAGCATTGATTAGGCAGAAAAAAAAGGGCCTGAGGCCATTTCTGTTTCTTTCAGATACCCAGTTTTGCACAAATCAGTCCATGAAATGTCACCACTGTGTCACTTAGCATGTCTGATCAATATTTTGATACTTTGCTTCACATTTTGCCTGTGCTAGTATCTCAAGCTAAAAAAAAAGCAAGGCACTTTCTATAAATGGTTGTTTTACGCTGAAGTGAAAGGACAGACATCCATTTTATAGTCACAGGACAGTGAAACACTGCAGACAATATGCAGTGTACAAACTTGCAACAAAGAGCAACCAGAATCCTACTGTGCTAATATTTCTCCTGAGCACAGCACACAAGGAGCAGTGCCCATACATGTGGCATTTTCCTGCTGCATGAGGCAAGGAGTAACATACAGTCAGCAAAGAAATTTAGTGCATGATCTATGCACCTCATTTGACCATCATGAACATAGCAAATTTCTTGTGTCATCATTCAGGGTCTTCCTAGCTTGCAGTAAGTATTGCACTGTTTCCTTTTCACATTTTCTGCATCTAAACCTTCCAGGAATCCATTCAGTTTTCCAGAAGCAATGCTCATCTAATTGGGTACAGCCTAGGAGCTCACGTTTCAGGGTTTGCTGGAAGTTATATCAGTGGTACAGACAAGATCGGAAGAATTACAGGTAAAAGACTTACCCCTTCAAGAAATGTAATGGTCAACTGATTTCACTGACACAGATATTTGACATCAATACTTTGCTGTTGATCAGCAATATCTGCCCCATTTTCATCCCACTGGATTAGAAATTGGATTGAGAAAAATGAAAATACTTTTCAAAATAAAGTATCATAGTATTTCTAGCTTTGCTCTTTCCTACCTCAGCACCAATTATGACATACAGAATATACTAGCATGGGGGCTACAAATCATAAACCAGATTCAAGTGGCATGTTGCTTGAATTTCTCTTGTATCCCAGTAACACCTTAAACTGTTAGCCTTTCAGATGTTTTGTCACTATCTTGACCCAAAGCCATTCAAATGCACTGCTCACTGTTGGCAACTGTTTTTAAAAAGAAAACTACCTTAAGGAAATTAACTGTGTATGAGCTTTCAACTGCACTACATTGCTCATGCAGCAAATACAAGTCAGGTATCCCCAACAGATGCACCATAACACTGACTGTTTTGACCAGCAGCACGTTGAACCTTCTGTAATGCCTTGTAACCGTACTAATTATAGATGTAATGAAAACAGATTTCTATGGCTATTGATACACCGTAAACAGTACCACACAATGCACAGTGACAGCTGAAATACACCCAAAACAAAAGTGCATTTTAAATGTAGCTGATGTGGGCAGCATGTAAATTAGAGAAAACACTTTCATCTGATTTGGGAGCAAGGCACACATACAAGATTGCAGTTTGAAGTCACAATTCTGATCTTGGATTCACTGTCACAAAGCATAGGGCTTTTTACACTCAGCTCTTGTGAAAGTGTCAGCATGCCAAAAAGCTGATTTTACTGTGGTATTACACCTGTGTATACACTGAAGGACTTCAGCTCATCAGCACTGCTTGTTCAAGCCTTATTAGTACATCAGACCTTGATAATGGATAAACCACATCCAAACACATTATGTATTGTACTAACTATATGCATTCTTCAGCAAAAGTTATTGTAACTTGTAACATTAAGCTCCAAAAATTCATACTAATAAAAGCTATTAAAATTAAAAGCAAACGTATGCCTTCAGGATGCCACTCCTGCTCCTAGCCTGAGTTATTGGTCTTGTCCGGTTCCCTCTATGCCACTACATTAGTCCATAGCACCAACCGATGAATCTCAAATTTAGAAGCTTATTGTAGAAACTGAAGGCAGTCCTTTCTCATAAATTAGTTTCCAACCCAAAGGAGCACCATACAAAAAAAAATCTAGCAAGCTAAAAAATATTAGCAAGACTCCAAGTCTTCCTGAATATTGTAGTAATTTGCCTTGAAGAGTTTTAAAGTCCAAAAATCATTATAAACAACATCCAGCTTCTTTGAAGCAACAGAGGAAGCTTTATAAAATTTCAGGTCCCAAATGTAGGCTAAAAGTGAACCTTGTTGTGGGGCTGGTGTCTTCAAAAGGCCCCTGAAATGCATGACCTCTAGAGTATGAAAAAATTAAGTAAACATCCCTCAAGTAACAAAGCAGTAGCGCGCCTGGTTTGCCTATAACAAACACATCTATCTCCAGGCCTGTGTCCTTGTGCATGTAGCAGTCACTGTTTGTTACAGCACCCATGTTTACTTTACATTTTGGTGTAACCACGTACCCCTCTGCAGTACAAGTGTTCCTAGTGCTGTTTGGATCAGTGAAAAGACCTTGTAAAGTATCACTGTTGTCTGTTTTCAATAATAAGTCACAGACTTTTCTTATAACAGTAACAGAACATCCCATCTGCACTGTATCACAACTGAAGTATTTGCATTTATTGCAGGCCTTGACCCTGCTGGTCCCTTATTTGAAGGAATGTCATCAACAGACCGTTTATCTCCAGATGATGCAAACTTTGTAGATGCAATCCATACATTCACTAAACAGCACATGGGTCTCAGTGTTGGCATCAAGCAGCCCGTGGCTCATTTTGATTTTTATCCCAATGGAGGCACCTTTCAGCCTGGCTGTCACATCATGCATGTCTACAATCACATTGCACAATATGGAATCACTGGTAAGAACCAACGGCACACAACAGGAAGCAGCACTGCAGCTGCACAGATGCTCTCTCTGGGAAACTTTACTTATCACTGTGGTTCTAAACAGTACCTAAGGGGAGTATTATCTCCCATTGTATGCAAGGAAATTTCTTTTCTAGAAGTGGGTTTTCTGATTTTTACATGTATTGAGTTCAACCTGTTCTTACTGACTCCAGTAAGGAATCTGGCTGCCTGCCACTTCTGAAAACGAGGTCATGAGCATCCTGCTGTCAAGCACTTCTGAATAATTTCAAAGGTATTTGTTTTAAGGAAAACAAATTTAGAGAAAATGGGAAAACTTGCTTAAATCAAGGCAGTTTCATCTAGTGTCCAATTAATTCTTTCAAATAAAGAAAACACAGGGCTGTACTACTCACCTCCTTAGCTCATCTCTTCCCATTTTCCCCGTCTTTCAGCTGTGCAGACGATGCTCTCTCTAGGATCAGGCTGCCAATGCTCCAGGCTAGCTTTTATATACAGAAGCTTATTTCCAGTGTACCTAAACATAAACATATAGAGAAAGGGATGCAGCATACTGAAAATAGATAAGGTAACTGATGCACAGTGACAACCAGAACTGTTCACTGAAAAATCCCAAAAGATTACTGCTTACCCAATGTACTGCATTGTAAAAATATTTCTCAATTATCATCACACTATCTAAAAGAAGGCCTTACTTGCTAGCAGGGAATTCAAAACAAATGTGAAACCAAGCATCAGCTACAAAACCTGCCATTGGAGACATATAAACACAGTCCATCATGATCTATCCTGACTACACAGAGGAAAATAACTTTTGTAATTCAACAACACTTAGGATACTTGCTTCTCATAAAAGCAGATCTATGTATTTAATATTTTTTAAATGCATTTAATGCTTTTTTCCTCCTTTTTCCCCAGTAATAGCTGCAAGCAAAATTCAATTCAACAGGAGTTTGTCACTGTGATAGGGACAAAACATGTAAGCATCCAAAAGACAGCAGTGTTCAAGCATTCTGAGTGAGGCTGCTGCCTTCAACATGGCATGATCTGAAAGGCTGCATATAGTCTCATATTGTATTTCATATTGACCAAAAGAGCCAAGACAATGAAATCAAGGCTCATATTTACCATCTTAAAGAGTCAGCCTAGACAAGTTTAAGCAGAAAATTATTAAATTATATTACAATGTGGGTTCAGCTAAACTATTTTGGGATGATCCTAAAAATAAAGTTGCTATGCCACAATATATGATTTCTAAGGAAAAATCATGATGTTTTAGTAGTAAAGGGGAGGGGGAGAAACAATAACATGTAAGTGGTTACCGTGCTCTGCAGTTAAGATGGGTAAGACTATCAAAGGCATGCAAAATTTTGCTGTTTGCATTTTTTTTCAGGCATCACTCAAACTGTGAAATGTGCCCATGAGAGGTCAGTTCATTTGTTCATCGATTCTCTGCTTCACAAGGATAAGCAAAGCACAGCATACTGGTGCAACGACATCAACACTTTCAACAAAGGCCTGTGCCTCAGCTGTAGAAAGAACCGGTGCAACACACTGGGCTACAACATTCGGGAGGAAAAGCTACCAAAAAGTAGACGACTCTTTTTGAAAACAAGAGCACATATGCCTTTCAAAGGTTTGTGGGGATACTTGTTACATTCTCCAGATCTATCACCAAGTGTGAGAACGAGCCTGTGCTTTGTGATCCTGTTCATGCATTTATTAAAGCTTGTAAAATCCATGGGAATAACCAATTTGCTGAGAAAACAGAGAATCCTGGTAGTCCATCGGGGTGCCCTTTCATCAAGATCGAGAGTCTTTAATATTGCTGTGTGGCAAAAGCATGCTGCCTACTTGCCACAGGCTAATTGTGGATCTGAGGCCTTGGAGATGCTTAGGGTCCTGATCTACAGGACTCTGCTATAACTGGTCTCTGCCAGTTTGTTAGAACATATGCAGGCATACAGCCAAGCCAAAAAAAGCAACGTAATTGCTCTGGGAGGCCTATAAAACCTCCTGTTCCGAGTTTGCCCGAATTTTATCTGCAATTAGTCTACAAAATGACATATAAATTATTACTTTTCAAACAATGGCTAGAGAACAGAATAACACAGACTTTTACAGGGCAGAACTGCAGCACTAAAATAAAATGACTAGTACCCTAGCTTTATCTCTATTAAATTACTTTATCAAGAGCTGAAAGTAACAATTTTCTAAGCTCAGACAAATCAATGTGGTTTCTTGTACATATTACCAGATAGAGCAGGGGAAGTAGTCTGAGAGGGAAATGGGGCCTATCTGCTAATCTCCATTATAAAATGGCCTGGCTGGAGGCTGGTTACAACTCACAGTTGTCAGCCCACAGGTGGCTGTGGCTGCTGAGGAGACATTCACCTGCCAGTGGGAAGGTTTATGCACATTTTAAACCAAGAAGGAGCAGGGCTGTGTGGGACAAAGGGCAGGGACACGCTTCTTCCAAAGGACTTTCAACATGTGGCGTTCCACTTTCCTACCTACTTCCATAGCTATCAACAAGGGTTGTGGCAAGCAACTGTGCAGCACAGACTGGGCCAGGCTCCCACTCAGAGCTGCAGGCCACACAGAAGAGACTTGTGAAGTGCACCCACCTCCTCGTGAGTGGCCAGCGTCCTTCCAACAGCCCCTGGGCCCTGCTGCACCACAGCCCTGCCCTGCCCCGCCCTTCTCCTCAGCTCTGAGGCCCTGCAAACCCCCTGCTCCCCAGCACAGCCCCACAGCCCCCGGGAGGCCCTCACCCCCTCATTACCTGCTGCCAGGGCCAGACCATTCTGCCCAGCACAGCCACAAAGGGGGTGCCTCCGTTCTCTCAGAGGGGTCAGCCTGCTTGTCCTCTGCCCAAGGCATCAGGGCTATGGAATCATTTTGAATATCCACAGTGCACTCCTGGAATGGTCACTCAAGGCCTTTCCAGTTCCAAGGAGAAATGCTGCATGCATTACACCTTGTTTCCTCACAGTGCCCAAGTAGTCAACTACTCAATCCATCATGAATTCTTAAAAAAAATAACAAAAATTCAGGTACCTTAAAAATAAATTTTGGACGTCTTCCACTAACACAGCAGTGAAGTGTTTGGTGATGACTCCAGGGGTGTCTGCTCAGCCCTGACTGATGCTTTGAGCAGCTGAATCTCTTCTTAAACTTTTTAAAACAGCTCAGGAAGCTGTCTGAAGTAGATTTTAAAAATGCTAGAGGCTGTGTTAAGTTCCTGATGCTACTTTGCTGCAGTGCAGTCGGGTCACTGTCAGAATCAGGAAAATTAGTTGCTCTAAGGACATGGTGTCTGCTACCATGACACCCAGGCACAGAAATGCAATCCCCGTGTTGCATTCTTTGGACACACAGTTTCAGCATGTGGTAAAATATCTGTGTTCTTTTGACTTTGATTTACATTTTAAGCACAATGGATTTTTATGCTCAAAACTGGTTTTGCTTCAAAAACAGGTCCGTGGCATATATGTAGATATTGGTGCCGCAGACAATGGTTTCCTTTCACAAAAGTACCCAAACAAGGCGGCAACTGTGGGAGGGCACGTACAAAGTCATCTTTGTAATGCTCTTAAAAAAATGTTTGAAGATCATGTGAGAAGCCCAAACTAGAAATTTGAGAAACTCAATATTCTGCATCTTCACAAAATCTGACATTTCGTTTTTTGATTTAATGGCATTACTTTCTGGAGCCTACATTAACCCAGGGCAACAGAAAATAGTAGTTATAGAAGTTCATATTTACAATAAAGCTGTGCTTGGACCCCAACTCAGTGTTTTTATCTGAATATGCACAGCTTTTTCTTTACAGTGAACATCATAACCACAGCAAAAGTCTAGGCTTTATCAGAACATACAATTTTTATCAGAGCAATCAAGTTTTACATGGAAAGAAAACTCATAAGAAAGACAGGATAGTAATAAAAATGATCTGTAAGCAAGCCCCTCTGCCTACTTTGTCCCCGTCAGGTTTGCAGCAAAGAATCAACCATTTTGTTTTCCACTGAGTGGCACCTTTTCAAAAGAAAATACATTGTTCACTAACATATGAAACAACAACAACAACAAAAAGATACACTTTTTCTGGCAAATACCTTCCACTGCAAACACTCAGAGCTGCAATAAGAAAAAAAAAATTCTATCTGTGCATATACATAAAAAGATGACTTCCTTAGCAGTATGGTGGAGCCATTTTCAGTGTAGTGAAGCCTGAAGTTTGTGAGGACAGGAAATGAGGCAAGAGCATCTTTCATCTCAAAACCTAGAGTGCAATGTTTACTGGAACAGTTTCCCATGTGTAACCTGATTGTTAAGGATAAATACAACACCCTGAATTCTTCCCAATATTCTGTGGTCCTTGTTGACAGAAACTACTTAGGGTTTTTTTCCTTAACACCTAAATCTATCAGCTTTGTTAAGAAGGCAGCTGGTAAAATCACTAGACTTATATGAGTGTTTCGGACATTCAAATCTAGCTGACAAGATTGTCATCACAAGGCATCTAACCACATGTTGGGGTTTGGTGTTTTGTTTCTTGGGTATTTTCCCCCCAGAACTTACTAAATGTCAAACTGCACGTAATCAGCACGCTGATGATTTCTCAGGCATTCTTCATTCTGACAACATTCGGTTCAAAGCCTTCCTAAACACTGTTCTTCCAGAAACCCACCAAATCTCAAAGTATTAATGACCCTTTCTTATAGTTATGTGCTTGAACAAAGTCATATTGTTAACAGATGCATGCTAAGCACAATGTATCATTATGCAGTCAAGGAAGGTTTGCGAGTCATCTGATTTGCAGGGCAATTTTCTAGCTGATCAGAGAAAAAGCCTGACTACATTGCATAAGTTCTTGTATCATATGCCTCTAGCTGTGTCCTGTCATAGGGATTTGTCTAGGGTTAGCTAGAAGTCTTGCAGAAATTCTAACAATTAAACTTCAGAAAAGCTGCAGTATTTCCCATGGAAGAATGTTTTGTCCTACAAGAGGAACTGAACCCATGTTATCTTTTATCTCCATCTTTTTGAATAGAGCAACAGGGCCCTAAGCACTGGCTACACAGCATGGCAACAATCAGAAAAAAAAGGATGATGATTTATTGATGATGATTTACTTGCAACAAATTTTTCTTAAAAATAAGATGGAAATATCAATCAAGTTTCTGCTCTGAAATGCAGAATTCTTTTTGCTTGAAAAACCTATTGCCTTTTTGACACAATTGCCTTTTCACCACTTTGAAAATTCTTCCCTTCTACAGTCTATCATTATCAGTTCAAGATTCACTTCATCAATGAAATCCAAGGCAAGCAGATAGACCCAACTTTTACCATCTCTCTCACAGGCGCTAAGGAGGATGCTAAAAACCTGCCCATTACACTGTGAGTACTGGTGTTACATGTCACTGTGCAGGTGAGAAACATGGTGCCAATTTACTGTATCACATACATAATCATGCTCTGAGTAAAATGGTTTGGTGTAGTTAAGCAAAGATGAACTGGAAAATTAACCCATACTCACTAAAAATCAACAACTTTTACAGTGTTCACATGTTTTTTGCATGAAAAGTCTCTATAAAACAAATTTAGTAATCTTGGAAGTTTCCCTGAGCTTTTAGTATCCCATCCACTTACATTTGGTCCATCCCTTGGCTAACACAGGAAGGTCTAATCAATTAAAACACAAATAACTAAGCCACTGTAAATAAGGTAAAGAATTTTGGATATTTCTCATGATGGGCAACCTTGTGTAGCTCCAGGCCTGAGGTTGGTGGCCCTGCCTGTGGCAGGGGAGTTGGAGCTCTATGATCCTTGGGGTCCCTTCCAACCCATGCCATTCTATGATTCTATGGACGTTATCTCAGTACCAAAAGCAAAGGCAACAATGTGGCTCAGCATTCGCACTATCAGACAAAAGAACACAGACACTATTATGGGACCTTTTCTTTTGCTGTCAGATATAATTGACACCAGCTTTTCAAGCACTTTTCTTGCACATTGTCATAGTTCACTACTTTGTGCACCTGGAGGAGAAGTATCCTAGAGACAGTAATGTTCCATGTCCTGTCCCATCCCCCCCTCCCTCCGGAGGAGGAGGAAACATAGTTCATTCTTTGGTTTTAAAGAGAAGAGAAACAAATTTTAGGGGTTTTTTTGTTTGTTTTTTCTTTTTTTTAAACTTTAATTAATAATAATTAAGAAAGCATTGTTCTGGTTTTGTTTTCTGCAGATTTGAAGGCATTAGTGGGAATAAAACCTACTCTTTCCTCATCACCCTGGACACTGATATTGGTGAGCTAATAATGATTAAGTTCAAATGGGAAGGAACTGCAGTTTGGGAAAATATCTGGGACACTGTTCAAACCATAATACCGTGGACAAAAGGCACCCGTCGACCAGGAATTATAGTGAAGACAATAAGAGTGAAAGCAGGGGAAACACAGCAAAAGTAAGTGTAATGTTCTGTAATAACACCTGTGTTTGGCACACAGGTTATCCTAGTTCAAATACAAGCATTGGAGTCCCAGCACTCACACCAAAGATGAATTTATCCACGTATGACTTGCAGCTCTCTCACCTTCCTCTCAGTCAGGCTGCATGATATTTAGGATTTTGTTCTGAGGTCAGAAATGCCTAGTGGGAAATGTTCTGGCTCACCACTGCCATTAATCTGAATTTAAGGCACAAGAACCTTGGGGGACAGTTCTGTTGGTACTTGGGAATAAAGAACAGAGGAGGAGTTAGAATATAAATCCAAGGAAAAAAATTAACAAGTTCAGCAGTGCAATTTTTCTATACAATCATGACAATAACCAAGGACAATTTATTACTTATTTTTAGAATGTGATTATCTCACTCCACAAGCACCATATGAAATTGCAGAGAAACAGACACTATGTAAGATATTGGTTCCAAGATAAGGGCCATGAAAATTTTGAATTTTTACTTATTAAAAACATGCCAAATCTTAAGTATTTGACTTTCAAGATCTACTTCATAGAGAAACTCAGCATCATCATTCTTGAAAGCCCTCATTAGAAGGATCACATGCACAACTACAGTCATCTGATTATACATTGAACTATTTTATCATGAAATTCTCTTACTTTTGTCTCCTTCATTTAAAAGCCAGCCCAGTGTCTGGCAGTTGGTAATGAATAACACTATGCAGGCTGTGTAAGAGGTCCCTGGAGCGATAAACCATGGGAGCAAAGTTGCAACTACAGACATTTTGAAATGTCTGTGGTGGGCAAACGTAACGTGAGCAGTCCTGACAAAGAAAGACTATCCACACTTGCACATACCACACTTCCACTGGTGTTTGACAGTAATTTTTGAGCTCTGGTTGTGCTTTTTTCTACAGTATGAAATCAGTCATGTGAATTTTGTGAGCTGAACTCTGTAGCAGTAGGGAGCAGTTTTCTGGAGAAAAAGAATTCTGAATGCAAACTGAATTTGTGTGTGATTGTTTTGTGGGGGTTTTTTGGGGGGTAGAGAGAGGTGTGGGTATTCTTTTTTCCCTGATGATTGCTTTGGAACTGGATGGCCAAGTCTAAGTGGCCTTATTTTCTACATACACCAACGCTAATAACACTTTTGAAACTGCTTATTCACACAAAGAAATTTCAGACTGAATAACAAAACTTGTAGTGATTCCCACTGCTTTAATCCTTTGAGAAATTTCTGAGCAGTTTAATTAAGGTTAATGAGAAAAGCATGTCTTACCTTGTAACTGTGGTTCAGTCTTAGAAAGTGATTTTTTTCCTTCCTACAGTCTCTTTCTTACTAGCACCGGTTACAACTACTGCAGACTTTCTGTGGAACAGTATTTCTTGTGTAGAGCTGCATCTTCTTGACACAGAAACTCTAAAGACAAATCAGACCACTTAAAGAGACATTTTCATATTTGCTTGGGGGTTTGTCCCCCCAAAAGTCTATTTTATAGGCACTTTCCCCTCCTAATCCAGCACTTGGCACATGCTCCTGCAATTAAAAAAAAAAAAATCTATCATCCCCTGCTGCTTTAAAAACAGATTGATCCCAAATCAGTACTGACCTAGCTGCCAAAACAAATTAAAGCATAGTAATAGTAACTGCAAGTTAGAGAGCTCTGTTTAAATACAGGTTCCTGTACGTTGAGAACAAGAAAAAGTGGCTGTGAAAGGCTAAGTCAGCTATACTTATTTTTCTGAGTATGTGAAAAATTTCTCCTGTCCAATTCAGGTGTCAGTAACCTGGCAGAAGCCAATTACTACTGATGTACTTAAGAAATCCTAGGAAATATGTTACTGAGGTGGATAGTCATTATACTAGCAAAAAAAGATGCTGGTAAAAAGATGCTCCTTACCAGATTTTTTGGCTACAAGCAGATGCAGGAGTCCATGTCAAGATTTTCATGGACACTAATTACATGCTCTGCTTTTTTATTATGCAATCTTGGCTTGTCAGGGGAATTGAGGGGGGTGTGAGACCAGAGGGAATGGGAGGCATAATGCACGTCCTATGTGGGAGCTGCCTACTCTGGCAGCCAGACACATCTCTTCCCTCAGAAGCCTACAAAACCAATCACGTCCCTACCTGTAAGAGACAGGATCCAGAAAGTCTGACTCAGCATATCTAGAAAGCAGATTTTTATACAGATAATAGTAGTCCTAAATAATACCATTATGCTTACATGCTGTGCTGTTTTCTAGAATGACATTTTGTTCTCAAAACATTGACAACATTCACCTGCATCCAGCCCAAGAGAAAACATTTGTGAGATGTGAAGATCGCTTTCGGAGACAAAACAGAAAGTGACCATCAACAGGAAAAACTGCTCACCAAAAGTATATGCAACATACTATACACCTAGTAAAATGTGAAAAAAAAATAGAGCTACTTTAAATTTAAATATCCTGATAGTTTCAGAAGTGGTGAAGAAAATACATTAAAATATTTAATTTTGTGATCAACTAAGTTGAAATATGTGCTTTGTTAATCTATGACTCTACTCTCAAAGTGATCAATAAGCAATTTAATCAACAGCATCTGACAACTTTAAATTGTTTAAAGTTTAAAAAAAACATGTGTTTACTAGAAAAGATTACTATTTGAATGGATCATCACCATAAGCCTTTGAAAAAAATAGTTTTCTTGGTTTTAAGGGAAAAAGGTGCCTCATTTCCTATTACTTTGCAATATTAATTGTGACTTATTAGTTAAGACTTTCCTTAATTGTTTCTTAATAAAGGGGGAGTTAACCAATTCATAGATGAAAATATTCCCAACTAGGTTACACTGTTAAAGAGTTTGAAGGTTTTACTTCAACACTCAAAATGCATCTCAACACAGAGAATGCTTGAGCTATCTTTCAGGACTGTATGACAAGCCAAGTAACTATAGCACCTAAAAATGTACTAAGCTTCGTCCTCTTGGAAAATGCTTTGCTGTTTGACTATTTTAATGATGGATTTAAATGACTAGCAATTTAATTATTTTAATGATGCTTAATGTGTACTGCATGCAATTCTAGCAGAACTACGTTCAGTTAACTTTTTGCATTAAAATCATATTGTTGGGTAAGGCCTGAGATTCTGAATCACTGTTTAGCAGATTTTAGCCTGATTTGAAACTGCACAAGTAAATGAAAATGGTAAAACTCTCAAACATCTTCAGTGCATATAAACAAAATGTATAAATTCAAACATATATAATTTTCTTCTTTCCTATGAATAGAAACCACATAAAGCAGTGTTATTGTCTCAGATTAGTTTTATGGCTAGTGCATACTGCAATAGAAGTTGATACGTATGTCAGTATTTCATCTCTCACTTTGTAATGCAAAGCACAAGATTCATTAAAAATTATGTTTCTACAAGTCTGTATTCTGAATGTAATTTGTTTAAAATGTTGCCTGAATGGTAAAAAAAAAAAGTGCAAGCATCCTCAGGCCTGGAGCAAAGCATATTTGCCATACCAAGATACTGTAGGGAATTTTGAATCAAAATACACAGATGTTATCAGGATTAAAGTGTGGTTTATTTAAAAAGCACGACAAATAAACAACCTGTGTGGAGCCCATGATCCTGAAAGCAACGAACAGTGATCAACTGTTGAGTGCAGACATCTTTGGTGACCATTCAGAATATTAACCTCTAATTTTCAAAGCTGTTTTCAGTAAGTACAATTCCTTTACACAAACCAGAACATTCAATACAGAACCAGGAAGGCTGACCTAATACGATGGTAACTGAAGCATACTTACTTTCCAAATGAGAATGGTTGTCCTTCCTGAAGTATCAATTTCAGAAGCTAATCTGACATGTAAAATGGTCACTTGGAGTAGCATCTTGATGAGGAGAAATATTTCTCTATTTACACACAAATTCCATGTAATAGAATCCAAACCAAAGGTTTGTGCTTTAAAAGGTTTTGGCTCAATGCAACAAATTGGTAATTTTGAACACAAAAAGTATTTCTACCTAAGTAAAAAAAATTACAATGTAACTGATTAATCCCATGCTTCATGTTGTTATCCCCAGTACCTAAATTCTCTACCATAATTGTTTTATTAATGCTCTGCAACATGTTCTATGTTTATATAAAAGTCAGTCACTTGAATACAGCATCCAAAAGGGAAATGAGCATACACAGGAGAGGGAAATTCCAGCAATACATATCCCTGAAACAGGGCAGGAAGTACTGGACCTTTTCTAGCCAATGACTGGTAGGTTTTTTCCACATTTGTGTTAGTTCTAATCCACTGGAGAGACTCAATGCTAGAGACCCAGTGACAGCATTTTTAGGGGCATGAAGTTAAAATGGACCACATCCCAAAGAATGACAGACAAGGACCAAGTGACAATGTGGCCATTTTAATTTTCCAAAAGCACAATGAGAGCTGAAACAGAGAGGTAACAGAGAGGGAAGCATGCATGGGTACCTAACCCAAGTTACCCATCTCCCTATGTTGTTGCCAGAAATTCAGTTTTCACTTCTGGAAAAAGCTAAAGATCTGCCACTTTACTTCTCTATGTTTAGGGTTGTTTTGTTTACAAAAGACTTGTCAATTTATAGAAGAATTGAAATACCATCATGGGAACTGCATCAGCAACGCTGGTTATCACCAAACTTTCTAAGCTCTGAACCCTGTAAGCTTCCTGAACCAAATCCCACCCACACTCCTCAAAAGCAGCTTTGTTCAGAAGACACTGAAGGATCACAGAGTAAGAGACAAAGACTGGAAACAACTGGACTGTGCTGCTTCTCCAGCACAGAAACAACACCAATGTTTCTCTGTACCTGAAAAAGAAACATTAGAGAGATGTTGAGACAGCTTTTAACGCAGCCTGTATGATGTAAAACATGTACTGACAGGGCCTTTCAAGTCGTGATTGTCATGCAGTTACACATCCTAACACCCTTAGAAGCATTTCAGACATTAGAATCAGCATTGCATAGTACTGTCACTTGTTAAGAAGGCTGATAGAGGGATCTAACCTTTAGGAGAAACGAGTTGGGAAACATTAGTTCAGGAAAAGCAGGTGCAAAAAAGCTGAGGGATGCCTACAGTGTGTCAACACCTACAATCCTCAGGTAACAGGGATGCTGCAGCTTGTTTTTTCCCCAGACACCTCAGAAGCCTTCATCCTCTGGGTTATCTGAAACAAGCTAGTATACCCTCAGGAACACAATCCGCAAGCTTCAAAAAGTCAAATAGGAAAATTACAACTTAGTACTTGAACTCTTGCCAACATGAAGATGTTCTGGCATTTTTCACAAACCATGTGACCAAATAAATCCTGTGCTGTGTTTTGATAGCCATTACACTGATTTCTGATGCAAAAATGAAACAAAACCCATGTTGCAGCATACTCAAACTTACAATGCATGAACGTAACACCAAGTCATACCTATACAATTGCAGTTCCTACAGCAGTGCCTCACTTTGTGCTCATTGGAATTATTCCTGTCCTACTCCACACAACTGAACTGAGACCTTGAAAGCCTTCAGGAGCCTACTCCTGTCATGGCACGCAAAGCTCCAAACAACGTAACAGCTGCTGTCCTTTTAACCACCTCTCTGTAATAATGAGCCTCCAGAAATCACAAGCAAAAGTCTCTTCCCTCTTTTTGTAGCTTCTTCCTGAAAGAAATATCGGAACATTAATTAAAAGGCAAACTAGATCATTGGCTTACAGTTTGTATGGAATAAATACAGTTGTACAGCACTAGAGGAGTTTGCTGCCCTTCTCACATTCACACCACTCTGACTGTACATGCTTCTAACCCTAGAGGTGAGTGTATACATTTAATGACCAAAACATTAAGAAACACAAGATTAACAGCTACAACTAGGGATTATCAGGTTAAATATTACTTAGAAAAAATATACCCATTTATGTACTAATTTGCTTTCCCCAAACACACTTTAAAAATATACACAAAACTTGTACTTTTTATGCTTAGGCATTATTTCTGTCCCTTTGGTTTGCATTCCTAGGCAGAAATTTAAGTGTAATCACCACCAAATCTGTAAGGCATCTATGATACTGATTTACTGAAGGGCTCTGCTCCAACCAGTTTGCTTTTAATATCTTTTGCCTTGAAAATGCCGTTTAGCTACAGGGGGAAGCATTTCTATTAAAAAAAAAAAGCCATGGAGAAAAATAAAAGTATCACAAGGAAGGAACTCTCAATGTTTTGATTACATCAAAGCCTATGCTGCACAGGGAAACAGATGTCTAAGCAGGTCACCCTCAACAAAAGGCCCCAAGAATGACAGACTAGCTGGCAGGACTCGCCTTTTAAAAACAGTCTTTACACTTAAATCAGCTATACAACACACATGAACACACAGAGACCCAGCTAAGCAGTTTCAAAACACCTTGCAAAAAGTCAATTTGCTCCTTCTGAAAGCCTGATCCATCAGTTGTGCAGAGTATTGCGTGTTAATTCTAGCATCCCTTGTCAAAAATCTCCTTCTCTCAGAAGGGATCGTTCAGCAGCTACACGGCCAGGCCCGAGTACCACACCAGGAACCAGCTTCCACGTTCACAGTACGGCCCGAGAAAGCTGCACTCCTCTGATCATCCAAATATATTAGAGGTAATTTGAGGGCTTTTCCTTAAGAAAGTCACAGAAAAACGTTTCCTCCTATAGTAACTGTATGATGTTAAAATTGGGAGGAGCACTTTGATAGGGTAAAGATGGTACAATTACTTTTTGGCACAACAGCCCATTGCAGCGAATGCCAAAAAAGCAGCAGCCAGAATCTGCATATTCCTTTTCGTTTCAGTGTGCAAAGAGTAAATGGGCCTTCAGGTAATTTCATCAAGTCTATTTATTAATGCATTTCAAGTTTCAAAAAACCTTACATATCTTCGCACAATACTTTATTTTTTGCATTTTTAGTAAAAATTTCCAAAGTGAACAAAAAAAGGATACTGTATAAAACACAGTGGACATGAAATCGACAGTAGTATTCCATTTCATTGTCTCAAACTTTCTTTTCTGTTTTACCACATCTTGACTTGCAGTGGAGAGTTCAGTGCACATTTCTGTTTGCAGAAAATGTTTAACTTAGACTCAAAATAAAACAGGGCAGCGTTTGTCTGCCAAAATCCTACCACAGGATAACATTACAGGCAAAAAATTTACATGTTCCAAAGTCTACCACACTCAAGAAGTTACTAAGAACTCTTGCTGAAGAAAAGTCACCATTTTAGAAATGCAAACCCACTTCCAATCTTTGCACAGTCTTAAAACAAATGTCTTTAAAATGACTTAAAAGCAACTACATACACTTCTAACTAGTTAAGATCATTTAGAATTATTTATATAGTCTATTGGACTTGGGGTTTCATGTACAAAATTTGTCTCTAAACCATGTACAAAAAGCTGTATTTTGAAAAAGTTACCACATACTGTACAAGTTTACAAGGAAGAGATCCCATTATATTCTGTAACATTTTTGGCCTTGCTGGCTTGCGTCACATTATGAGAATGATTGTGTAAACCTTATACTCTTAAAAAACAAAACAAAATAAAAAACAAACAAAGGAAGCCTGTCCATCCCTTAGTAAATTCTCTCCTAAGCAAAGCCAGGAAAATTATAGCCATTTGCGCCTCTAATTAGCTCGGTGCTTTTGGAAAACAAGCAATAAATATATCACAAGCTTAAACATTTTGTAATGCCCCCTTTCATCTCCTGCATAGCAGTAAGCACCTTAAGACTTCTTTTGTTTCCTCTTTCAAAAATGCCAATTATTTACATTCGTAGTAACAACTTTGGAATGGGACATTGTGCTGTTGAACTTCACTACTGTTGTAAAATGTGGGAATATTGGTAGTCCTAACTACAATTTTAACTCTGCCACAGTAGCTGGGCAAATCGCTCTACTTTAGTGGTTATTGATCAACAGTATCATGCTGAAAAGTTACACACATATCTGATAAATTAGAAAATAAAAACCCTACAAAATTTTCTTTCTTTTCACATCCCTCAGAACACAAACTTAATTATCATACTGTAAGATTATCTGAACAGCCCAAGTAAACGCAGTGTCATTTTTAAAACAAGTTGAGTAACAAGCAGGATTTTCTAATAAAACATGGCAATATTTCATTTAACTAGTCATTATTTAACCGAATAATCAAACGAATTCAAAATATTTAGGCTGAGCTACAAGAAATCAGACACTTCTATAGAACATTTCTGAAACATTCTGGCATTTGCAAAGTTTACAGAACACCTGCTACGTTGCTAAAAGACCATCCCATCTTGTATGCTACGTCTTAGCAGCTGCTTGATAAAGATGAAATGAGTGCTTGAAACAATTTTGATCATGATAAAAAAAAGTTTGATTTGATTCAAAATTGCTGTGTAAAGCATCACAGGATCCTTGACCAATACACACCATCATCCTCTGTTATCCTGAGTATGTCAATTAAACAGTAATTTCTTCATTAATAGCGGAAAAGTTTTATAATACAAAGAAACATCCATATTGCAATTCTCTTGTTTACAATTGCACACAAGTACGGGTGTACGTTAGAAATACATGTCTGCATATAACAATGTATATACATTGACAAGTAATGTCTCCAATGCTGAGGTGGTCTAGCTTCCTAGCTTTTGTCTGCCAGTTGAAAAATAGAATTTTGTTTTTTTTTCAATTCTTGAGTAAAAGTTTTACTACAGCCATATTTGCCTGCAAGTGAAGAAAATGCAGCAATGAAGAGCACAGAAGGGGGAAAGAATCATGATACTCTAGGACTTTGTGCCACTAAATTAAAAATATGCAAGAAAAACAATTTTCTTCTTTTTGAGCTGGAAGATTTGCTCATTGAAAATTAGACCATATCCACTTGTTTGAGGGCAAATCGTGCTTTAATTCCTTTTTCCTCTTCAATTTTTGAGCATTAGACCGGGGACAATGACTTATTAGGTTTTCTTTGGAGTGAGATTTCCCATTGTAGGCACTAGGAAGAACCAAGGCAAAAAAGCTGCAGTCAACGTCTCATATGTCCCATCTGATAACTCTCTCGGGGCCTTTGCCGCTGTGGTGGCTGAGTGGTTTGTGGTGGTCTCCTCCTTTTTAAAGTGCCTGTTTCAAAGAACAGTAGACACGACTCAAGTTAATTTTTAAAAAAGAAATTCTTTCCAGAGAAGTTGCCCAATCATGCAAATGAAATGTAACTCTTTCTGAAAGGCATCACACTCAAATCTGCAAGGGTAATTAACTGCGTGAAGTATTTACAGGATACTTTTTATTATCTCCACAATAGTTCCTTAAGCAGGATGATTTTCACAAAATGTAGCATGGAATTGGAGATAAAAGGAACTCTGACTTAGAAAAGGTCTTCAAAGCTTTCTTTTGATATGCAGATTATGGTATAGGAAAACAAGGCAAAAATTGCATTTTTAGGAGTTGTTTCACTGGCACGAATTGGGTTTGTAGTTTCACAATCCCAGACTAAGAACTGCAGGCTGGGGGAACTGAAGCTTCCCTTCAGAACAGAACAGTTGAGCAGAAAACGTTTGTCTATAAACTTAATTACCTGGAAGTGGTTTATGAGGAGGCAACTTTGGATTACTGCTTGGAGTATGAACACTGCATATCTTAATGAAACCAGCCATTAACATGATCAAGGCAATTCCCATAAGCAACACTGCCCACCAATAAGCCTAAAAAAAAAATTAAAGAAGTTTGAGTGGCTGGCACACATGTACAAGAGACAAGCAACTGAAGTCATCAGAAAGCTGTTCTGAAACACCACCTAATTAGACAGTGATATTTTAAAGAAAAACATCCTCAAAGTTCTTGCACAATCCCCTACCAAACACTTCATATTCATTCTAGTATCAGGAGAGTATTTCAGAGAAGACAGCTCTGCTATAGTGTATCTAAGTCTAAACCAATCAACGCAAAATTGACTACGCTGCTCCGTAGTGGTGTTTCACTGTAGCTCTCCTCCCAGTCTATTGTTAGGAAAGTGTCATCTAGTGCAGTAAACGTAGTAAGAAGTGCTGGAGATCAATGTATCTAGTTCCTTAAAAGACATCAGAGCATTCAAATATGGGGAGTTAAAAAGGGAAAACCCAGTAAGTTAAAACTGTGAACATTAACACCAAAACAGAGAGCAGAGTGAATACAGGTATTAACACAAAATATTGACTTGTGTATTTGTTGTTTCCATTCCCTTTGTTCTGTCAAACTTCTCTGCTGCACTCAAGGTACTTACAGAAAAACTGGTAAAACAAGGACTGATTCTCCTTTGAAGAATGCTGAAATACTGTACATATCCAGCAACACTTACCAACTCGGAATATTGATTGACAATAAAATTGTGTGTTAGAGCGATAACAAACCAAGTACTCACCACAATCCATTCTGCAATATTTTCATACAGCTCCGGATTAAAAATAGCTTTCTTTAATCTAGCTAGAGGGCCATCAGCATCTACCAGCCGACACCTCATAAACACATCACAGTAGCCTTTGAAATCATTACAAGGAGATCCAGGTTGCAAAGTAATAGTTTTACGGCCAAAGTGTTTCTCCCACTGATGAGAGCCTGTACTTGCACAAGTAGCTGGTTCCACTGAAAAGTGAATACAAATTAGATTAATCAAAGCTCCCTTGTATTGAAACATATGTGCATGAATACCCTGGAGACCAACTGTTCAAAATGCTTTCAAAAATCTGCAATTTACTATTCATCTGTAAAGACCCAAAAATATATTTACTTCCTATAAAATACAATGCAGTGTCTACCTGAATGCATGCACAAGATCACAGTACGCCCTCAAGTTAAAAAAATAACATAGAAACCCAGGAGAAGATTCCTTAGTTACCTTCTGCTACATTTATGCTTACAATTCAGACAAATCTTACTTTTTCTCATGCAGCAGACATGACACAATTCTCTATCGTCCTTGCCATCTGAACTAGCACATGTACATTCCTCCAAGTCATATTTCTCACAGATAGAGCCAGCACATTGCTGTTTGAGACAAAAGCACGAGAGCACAATAATC
>VZTU01034140.1:24222-69930 GCA_013400835.1 Zapornia atra | reverse complement strand
TAAAGTTTGCTCTCCCGAAGTTCTGGGTCCTGATCCCACTCTCTGCCAGGGCACATTCCTCGAAATCACAAACTCAACCACAGCATGGCTGCTGCAGCCCAGGCTGTCTCCAATCTTATCGCCTTTAATGATATCCCCCACTTTGGTGAGCACCAGGTCCAGCAAAGCATCATCTTTGGTCAGTCTGTCCAATACCTGAACCAGAAAGTTGTCATCTATGGACTCCAGGAGTCTCCTGGATCTCTTGCATCTTGCCGTGTGGTTTTCCCAGCAGATATCCGTGTGGTTAAAGTTCCCCCATCAGGATGAGTGCCTGCGACCTCGATGCCTCCTGCAGCTGAAGGAGGAAGGCCTTGTCAGTAGTCTCTCTTTGATCAGGTGGCCTATGGTAGACCCCTGTCACCAGCTGTTCTTTATTAGTTTCATCCCTAATTCTGACCCACAGGCTCTCAACCTGCTCCTGACCACTTCTCAGAGGGAGCTCCTCACAGGCTATCCATCTCAGAAAAAGAGATGAAGAAGCTAATGTAGACTATGAGCACTCATGCTTAGATCTCGGTTTATGTGATGTCCTTGGATATGATCTTCTGTGCCAAAGATCAATTTCTGTGTTTTAGAGTAAAGAGAACTGCCCTTACATCAGAGACACTAAAACTCTAGATTTCCTCATCCTGAGCAACTGTCCTAGCAGTTGCTTAGACTTGAACATTTTGTTTCTTCCATTGTCTACTCTCCTCCTCCTGACTTGGCAAACCCCTTCTATACAGTGACCCAGCTTGGATGGAGAGAAATGGGAGGGAGACGAGGGAGAGAAGGGTCAGAGCCAAAGATTTTAATTTTCATTCTGCAGTAGACTGTGCTCCCATAGTTGAGGCATTATTCTTATATGCAGCTTGGATCCAAAGACTGAATTGAACCACAGAACCTTCTGTCTGGGTGAAAACCTCCTAGTGTGAGGCTGCTAAACCAAGGGACGTTTGTTCTCCTGTGTCTTGTGCAAGAAAGAGTGGCTCCCACAGTTTCTTAGGAGTTGTTTTCCATTAGATTGTGTTAGGAACACTCCAACCAAGCCTCTCAGAATAGAACTCATGTTAAATAGTGAATATTAAGTAGAAGAAGCACACTAAGTAGAGGAAGGCCCAGTTCATGAACCTAATCAGGGTTTAGGCATGAGTTGCAGAGACCTGACAAGCCTCAGGGTGTTTTAGACCTGCACAATTTTATTCTCTTCCTCCTTTACTTTTCAAAGTAGAGTTATACGCAGTAACATCTTTTAGCTTCTTAAACATTTAAAAATGCTAGGAGACACTGTCTGGGATGCTTTCATGTCCAGATGCCATCTATAGAACCTTTGGCCTCACTTCTGCCTCTTGTTTGTCCTTTATCATTTGACCCTTGAATTCAGCTGAGACCCAGATCCCTGACTGCCTGCTCAGAAGGAAGGTGAGATTTTAGCTTTGTCTGCACTTAAGCTGACCCTGGCCTGATTTCCCCCAAAAGGCCCCGGGTTAGGCCATATGTGAGTAGGGATTGTCCGGATTGCAATTATGGCTGGAAGTGCCTAAGTCCTCCTTAAAGCCCCTACTCAGCTGCCGTAAGGTTCAAAACGAACTGAAGTCAGGAGGTTCTGAGACAGATAGGAAACGCATGAGGTAAGGAGTTAAAGTGTCTTATTGGTGGTTCATTTTCCTAAGAGAGTAGGCATTCATTCATGCTGGAAGCCTTTGTACTGGGAATGTATGAAGTCTTCAATTAAAGTTGATTAAAATGGTAATTTTGAGCTCTGATAGTTTAGAATAACATTTTTTTCCCCTCTCCACACTCCACATCTGAAAACATTTAAACTACTTCAGTGGACTGCAACCTAAGTAATCCTGCTCCTATTTTTAGGGACATAAGCCCTGGCTTCAGCAGGACCGTGGCAGTTAGAATAAGAAGATTTTGCAAGTGTGGAGGATTAGCCTTTGCAGCAGTTGTATGACAAAGCAATAAAGTCGCTGCTGCTAATGCAGGAGGAGGGAAGAATTTTTCATTTATTGCATATTCATAATTGACTTTTTCTAAACTCAGCAACCTGCCAAAATCTATACAAAGTTATCCCCCCCTCCCTTTTTTTTTTTTTTTCTCCAGTCCCATGGATGTTTCACCTCACTGCAGAGTAGATGAGCACTGGATGCCAGCACTGTCCTGGAAATGAGAACACTAAGCATCACAGTTTGGGTCCTCTCTAATCCTCTGGTGTGGAGTTAACCTGCTGAGACCTAAAAGCTCCTCTCTTCCTGGGTACTGATCTTTGTAATCATGAGGAAAGCAGCTAATTAAGTACACAGATGAAGGGACATTTTATTATTCAGGTCTTCGATATGTGTACTAGCTTTACTCTTCCTCTAAAATCCATGCTCCAGCTGAGCAAGTGAACTAGTGCCCTTAAGTTTTATTACATCAATCCTGCATTGGCGAACCTGCAAGATGACAAAGGAGAGAAATTATTGGAACAGCAAACCCTCAGAGGCACAGAAGGCTAAGAGGTAAAACTTGTCATTAAATAAAAAAAAAAAAATCAATCCACAACCTTCCCCCTCTACCCTCTCAAAACCCCAAACAAAACCCCCCAAGCAGACAAATTCAAAACTTTATCATAGCCCAGCTGGGTGCAACATGCAGGATTTCAGAAGTAGCATGGATAAAACAAGGTCAGAGAGGTGTAACTCTGTATTTTCACTGTGTTAGGATAAGTTTCCCCTTTCAGTTGCAGAAATTTCCAATGTAAAGAGATGACAACAGAGGCATCAAATGTTCTTGGTTGCCTTCATTTAAATGCTTATCTGGTTCTGCTTACATCACCCTGAAGTTCACTCTGTAGGCTTTTCAGAGATGTCCTTCATTGACACCAACATTCAGACAGGACACTTCAGACTCGTGTGTGTTTACAGCTCATAGGGGACACGGCTCTTCCCTTTTATGTCACCTTATGGATGAAGCATCCATTGACTCAGACCATGAGGACCCTGAGAGAATGCCTTATGGCCCACATACTGCAAGCTGCAGGAATGATTCCACATCATTTGTCCTTCTCATGGTGCCGTAGGTCTTCTCCCGGGAAGTTGCTGTGCTTGATGGGGAAATAGGGCAATCTTAAAACACTGGGAGCTTTTCTAAATTAAGGTAACTGCTAGTGGGCAGATGCAACAGTCAAGCAGAGATTTCTGGAAAGGAAGTCTCAGACATCCTTCCTTTTCCAGGCCAATGCTCGCTGCAGGGTGATATAAAGGCACAGCAGAAAGTTGGGGTTACCAGATGCTATGTCTATTTCTGTGGAGATTCCTATGCATTTTTCTGGATGAAGAGGTACTTTGTGTTTTCAACACAATAAAAATAGCCAACACAGGTGAATCCTTCTTAGTGAATCTAACTGGGACTTGGTATGAGAAATTTTGATCTTTAAGCTATTTCAGTGAGTCTGGACCTTAACAAAGATTTCATCCTCTGATAGAGACCCATGAACAGAGTTACAAAGGCATTTTGGTGCTAATAGATGTGCCTAGAAGGATTTGCAAGTACCTAAGGAATGTAGGCACATAATTTCAATTCCTTTGGCAGAAATCCAAAAAGAGAGGTCCACTAGATGACACAAATGTCTAAAACTTAGTTAGGATATGGCCTAAGTTTCAGGTGTCAACCCTACCATCCCCTTAAAAGGGTCTTGACCCTTGACGTAGGAGTTTAAGGTCTCTACAGATTCCATGGGAGACTCAGGCACTTCTGTTTGGTTTGTAGCAAGGAGTCTGTGAGTGCCTAGAATTAACTCATGAAGTTTAAGACAAATGTCTGAAATACTAATCAACTTTGTGCTTCGGGCCCCAGATTCAAACTTTCAAGATGTTGGGGTTTTTTTAAGTTTTTTTCACAAGAACATATTTGTCCAGCCTATCTTTTAAAACAAGCAGAGCTCACTGTTAGAACTGTACCTGGTAGCAGTCATCTTGGATCAGTTTGGTTAAAAAAGCTGAGACACTCTGAGCCTCCTTCAGCTTCAGCTTCCTCCTCCCTAGACAATGCCCCGAGCATCAGCCTACATGATGATCGTGCAAGGCTTGATTTTAAGCTACAGTGAAGCTAAGGCATTCTGTACCAATAAATACAGGTTAACAAAAACCAGAGGGAAACAGTGTATAGGGAAACATTTTTAGGTGCTGAAAATAAGGTATTCAACTTGAAAAGCACATTTCTGGTGCCAGCTCCTGCTGTGAAGACTCTTCTAAGGTTTTTAGTCCACTGGCTCCCTGTTGGATATCCTCTTTTGTAAACTATGTTGCTCAAGTTTTTTTGCTGTGCAGTGCAGCAAAGACAGCATGTCCCCAGGCTGTCCATCCCATCAGGGTTATGGATATGTGGGTTGGACTTTCCTCAAGTTGCAGAGTCAGCAGAGTTTAGGGCTATATTTCCCAGCTGTTCTGCTGGGAAAAACATCTATTTCTGCTGCCTCCACTGTGGACAACGGATCCCTTCATTACTTCGGAAGTGTATTGAACACCTCTGGTGGAGCAGGATGTTCAGCAGGTGCGGGGTGTGTGCAAGCCACCAGTGTACACCCAATGGACATATGGGGAAGGCATGGGCAGCGAAAAGAAAGCTTTATTAAGTATCCAGTGAAGTTTAGATGCCTCAGAGTTCAGGTGGCAGGAGGAGGGGGGAACGATGACGCATTCTAATATGGGACTACAGGTTTCAATTCCTGTAGTTACTAAAACCTCACTAGAGAGGCACTTAGCTGATTCTGTGAAGACCTGAAAATTTAACTTGGGAGTTCTTCTGACCTCTGAATCCCAAATAAACAAGCAGAAGATTTTCCTTTACTTGTACCTTCACTAACAGCACTCTGGATGGTTTGTTTGTCTTCTGTAAAACCCCAAGGCTTCACTTACTGGCATGGCAGTCCAGTCTGACATGTTAGCAAACCTGAGCACCGGTGTGACACTGGAGCAGAACACTGGTGATTTAGGTGTAAAGTAATTTCCCTTTCATTTAGCTCTTATAAAAAATGAAATTAAGGAAAAATGTTTCAGGGAAATTTCATGTAATGTCACAGACCCTATTCTGGCATAATTCCATGCCCTCCAGAATATCCTTCCATTAAACCGATTGCAAAGCTTATATGCAGTAGAAATTGAAAGGCAATGTGGTTTTATCACTTAATCTTCAATATTAGTGTTTTGGGTTTTTATTGTTTTTTATTGCACAGGACACTTTAGTTGAATCTCCTCAGAGCTGATATAATTTCTTTCCTGATTTTCCATTTAAGATCTGTCAGTGGAACAAGTATTTGTTATGGATCATTTTGACCTGAAGTCTCCTCATCAACACCATACATATCAACCACATTCTGAAATAGGTTCAGTTTCCTTTTGAATCTGTCATGAATTTACTAATCTTCAGCTCACCCTCTATGTCACTCAGATAAATTATAAGCCTAGAGATTCTGCAAGTGCTGAGCAGCATCTCTTTTTTATTACTTTTTCCTTGCAGCAGAGATTTGTTTAATGCACAATCATTTTAATTTGTTTATCAGGATATGAGTGAGGCATCTTGAATAAAATAAACACTGTACTGAACTTTTACCCAAACAGGAACCAAATTAATCTCAATGTTAAGAAAATAGTCTTTAGAAGTACCAAATCTGTGTTTTGCAGAGATGTGACAATATCTTAAGAAAACCAGAACGAGCTATTTACAAAACCATTTGTATGACACACTCACACACTCGGCTGATCTTTGGATTAGAATAGGCTTCTAATTTTTGAAGTTTCCCCATCACTGATTATATTGGTTCTTTCTTTTCAACAATGTGGGTAAAAATAAATTTCTATAAATCTGGTTCATTGGTTTTGCTACTTTTTTCACACCACGGTTTATTATACTGCTACCTTTTAGCTAGCCCATGTTCTAGTGAGGTAATTCCTATGGGAGCTGCATTTAGATCAAACTATGCATACATAATATGCAGCTGACATTTTATATGAAATGCTAACGGAAGCGTCTGATTTTGCTTCTAGTCAAGTCAGGAGATGCAGAGTAAGTCCTGAAATGAATATTTATTCATGAGTATTAGTTGCTGCACACACATGTCCTTACCTGGCAGATGTGCTAGGAACAGGCAAAACTGCTAGGAGCTATGAATATGAAGGCTACATAAATTTTAGGAAGAATTACAATTCCTGAACTGTAAGAAGAATTAATGGTTCCAGCTTCTCAGATTACTTTGGCTGGGATAAATCTGAAGTCCTACAGTTAATAGTCTATGCATTTGTTCCTAGGGATATCTTCCTATTGGAAAACACAATTTTAATGTAAGCAAAAAAAGTTAGATGGATGTACAAGTTTCTTTGAAACCTGGGGCATGGCAGGGAGGAAGGAGGAGGGAGGGCTTTTGTATAAATAAACATTTCATACATGCAAAATATTATATTTCAGGTCTGTAATATTTTAATTTTTCATTAGGAAATGGCTTTTGAATTTTAAAAATACATAGGATCAAAGAATCACAGAAAAATTAAGGTTAGAAGGAAGCTAATCCAGTCTTCTCCTCATAACAAGGTCAATATTATACTCAGACCAGATTACAGTGTAGAAACTGTAGAAAAAAAAATCAAATATGAGACAAAAATGTTATGATTAATCATTAACCAAGAAAAAAGAACATGTGATGTTTTCAAGACAGTTTGAAATTGTCTGCTTTCTTTTCAGTAAGTTATGATCCAATACTGAAAATATGAGTATCCCAGGAAGCAGAAGCTTATAACTGATTTATAACTTCAGTTGACAACATCACCAGATTCAGTAACTGAAAACCTCATGTGTCTAAATTAGAGCTGGTCAAAGGGCTGCACTGTTGTAAATATTGTGGTTGATTTACTCAGAACGAATACTGACTTTCCATATACACACGAATAAATTTATATCCTAGAGGAATAGCAATCCAACCGGCATGCTAAGCTCAAGCACAAATAATATGTCACTTCAGCATCAAAAGGAAAAAATTATTCCAAACAGTGAGGTTACCTGGAACACCTCCAGGACGCCCAGGACTCTCATCTTTGGATTCCTCTGTGACTGTAGCAGTATTTTATGATGGAGCTGAAATTCCAGAATCAGTATTCCTGTTTCCCCAAATGTCCTAAATCCCTTTCATCCATTTGATTCTTACAGTTCTGGCAAACTCCACCTCTCTCCTGTATCAGCTTCTTGCAACAAATCAAACATTAAAAACAAACCAAGGATCAACTGTCTTGAAACATATAAAAGGAAACCAAACAAGCCTTCCCATGTTCCTTTTCCCCACATAGTTGATATTATAAGTTAGGAAGGGAATTTTGTTTTAAAATACCAACCTTCAGGTATAAAAGGGGTGGATCTTATTTAAGCCTCTAATACAATCCAGAGTGCTCATTTTTAGTGTTTTGACGCTTTGATCAGACAAAACACTGCAGGTAACTTTGCACAGCCTTTTAATGAAGCATGTTATGAATAAACAATTCCTGTTGTTAGCATGAAAAAAAGACAGGGAAGGCATGAAAACAAACACATACATAAAGAGATGGAATTAAGAGGAATGATAACAATAATAAAAAAGTCAATAACAATGAAAGTGAGTGGAGAAATGCAGGAAACAAAAAATAAGTGGGAGTGGAAGGAAATTAGAAGACTCAAAGATGAAAAATGCAGTGAAGCAGGAAAACGGGGAATAAAAAAATAAAAAAAGAAAAGGGAAGCAAATAGAAAACTCCGTGCAATCACACTGCATAGAAATAAACAAAGAAGAACAACTAGGGAGATAAGAAAATTATCCAAGAATAAAAATATGAATGTAAATTGAAATGCATGTTTTTGGAAGATGGGAACAGCAAACAATTTCTGTAAGGTAAATTAACAATGAAATACAAGGGGGAGGCCAAGAATTTTGGAAGGAAGTTCTTGACCAGTTTGAAAACATTTCAGGATCACTGATTTCTTGGACTTTGGGATAGTATACTGACAAACCTTTCTGTGGTGGTTAAAAACTTCACTTTCCTCAGATGCTCTCCCTTTTTTTTTTTTTTTTTTTTTTTTTTTTTAATTCTAGTGCTGGTGAGAGTTGGAAAGTCTGCTGCTGCCTGTCAGCTGAAGCAATGCACAGCCCGCAGCACCAGGTCTGAAGTGCCTGGCTGAGGTCAGGGCACAGACTCCATATGACTTCCTGAAGGTTTAGGTTAGTTCATCCTCCAAAGGCACCAACAGCTCAGTGGGGCAACCAGTGTTGAAAAAGTCACAGAAGGAAGTGTGCCCTTGCAAAGAGCCTGAACGGTGCAAGGTCTGCTGCATGAGGGAAGAGTAACAGGAGCCTTTGTTACAGTGATTTGGTGGATGCAGAGGATGCATCATTGAATATGAAGCCATATTACTTCAGACATTCAGACTTCAGGTTCAGATTAGATGTTAGGAAAAAATTTTTTACTGAAAGATTTGTCAGAGCCTGGAACAGGCTGCTCAGGGAGGTGGTTGAATCACCTTCCCTGGATGTATTTAAAAAAAGGGTAGATCAGGTACTTAGGGATATGGTTTAGTATAGGACAGGAACGGTTGGACTCGATGATCTTAAAGGTCTTTTCCAACTTTGTGTTTCTATGATTCTGTGATTCTGAAACTCACTTGGAACTAGATTTCTGAAGGGTCCAATCTTCTTGCTCCTGTCCACTTCTGCTAAGAGCTTATGTAGTTTTTGTTGTTGTAAAAAGGTGTTTCCTGTTTTAGAAGCAACTCCATAGGTTTGGTATCTGATCATGGTACTTTTCCATATTTGAGAGATAGTTAGAGCAGAGCATCAGCAATGACAAGGTGAGGGGCAATATGCGGGAGTCTGTAACTGGGAAAGAAGGACCCAAGTGATGGAGGAGTGTGTGTATATCTCGGAACATGAGAGCAGAAAGCAGTCTTGGAGGACTGGCAGAGAAATCTAAGCAGCTGAAAAAACCCTGTGACAGCCAAAAGAATGTTTTCAACAGTACAAGAGGATACAGGGCAGAAGGAAGGGAATCAGATCTGTGCAGAGGAGGGTCTGGGCACATTTCATTTAGATGGGCATCCTTCTTAAACACCCACAGTAATCTCTCAGGCAGGGCCTGTCACCATCCTTTTTGAGCACCTCACAGTCTTTCATACAATTATGTTGTCAAAACTCTTGCAAAATAGAGAACAATTATGATGCCCCAGGAGGTTTAACAGTTTGTTCAAGATCACTCAGAAACTCTGCAGCTAACGCAGACGTGTCCTAGCCCTGCATCGCAGACCACTGGGTTCGTGCTTGCTCCCTATAATGTTTTTACCCTCAAGAAAGATTTCCACTGACTTCACCTAGTCACTGTTTTGTTCTTCCTTCCTCTGCCCCTGCTCTTTCATCTGTAGGTGCCACATGGGTAGCTGTTCCTCAGCAAAAGGGGACGGCTGGGGAAGGGAGCTCAGGAAAAACACCTACAAAGAGGTGGTCATTGGGGAAAGCTGGGTTAATGCATAGTCATGCAGACATCCTACACCTGCGACAGACACTACTAGGGAGCCAGAAGCAGTGACAAGGACCACCCATATGTGTCAAAAATGCTTTGTTTATAAGTTAGAGGAAATGATGCACCCCAAGGCTGCATTGGCACTGAGTTGCTGTTGCACGGATTGCTCATACTCTCCCAGAAAGTGTACAGAGAAGCCCTAAGGCATTTAGGAGTGCTATGGCCTGCATGCTAACACAGTCATGGCTTGTGTCTCTGCACCATGAGCTATGGCACCTGAGAAATAAGTACTAGCACTTGCTGTGGTAGGAAGGAGAGCGCATGTCCACAGCAAAATAGGGCCACAGCATTTATCTTGCTAAGGCACGATCTGTATTTATGTGAGTTGTCTCGAAAAGCAAAGCCTCCACCTTCCCTGCGTGCAGGTTGCTCAGCTTCTCCACAAGAACAGCAAGTCAAGGACCACTTTTCCCAACCGGTTCACAGGTCTCCATTAATGTGCCACAAGCTGCTCAATCCCTGCCCTCCCACTGACTGGCTTCTGCAGCCAGGGACCCTTGCTCTCCCCTTGCAACGCTGCCTGCAGAGCACAGCACACGCTGTGATGAACCTGGTCATTCACCCAGCTCATATTTTTAGCCAGGCCTGAGCCTGAAGCAAAGTCCACATAGTGCTTAGCAGTGTCTGTAGTGTCCTGTGGTTTTGCTAAGGTGCCACAAAGGTGCTGGTCTCCTTGGCTCCAGCAGCTCCAGCAACAATCATGGACATCTGGCTTTTGGGAAACAGCCAGTACACAGACAGCCAGTACAATCATAGAAAGCTTTAGCCTGCAAAAGGTCTGAGAGTTATATTCACATTCCCTCTTATCATAGTCACAGCCTTGCCAAATTACTTCTGTGCCTTCTTCTGTGATACAGCTACGTTTGTCTAAATATATGCACCTCAAACTGCGGCTTTCAGCTGGGGTCCACACACCCAAAGGTTGCTGAGAGGTTAACAGATGGAGGTAGCCTGAACCAACTCCCCGAGAAAAGGTTTGCCATGCCAGCAGGGCCCTGTTACAGGTTTTGCAACTCCCAGACTACAGATTTGTGTGACAATTTCCATCTTCAGGGAAGCATTAGCATGCAAAGAATAAAAAAAAAAGAAAAGCAAGCAAGTTAACACTAGCTACACTTTCTATTGCATGGTTTTTGGAGGTTTATTCTGATTCACACACTATATTTTGGTATACTCCAATTCTATGTTAATAGTACTTTTGGTCAAAGACTAGCAGGGTCTATTAAGCAAGTATACACATGCATGTGTGCATCTGTTTGTTAATCTTAAATTGAAAATTATTGAAGAACTAGACCAAATGAAATGATGGCATACTGACATCTCATTTTCTTATTATTGCCCAATAAAGACTGAATAAAATAAATCTACCAGTTTCACAGCAGCGAAAGTTTCCTTTTACTCAGTGACAATTTGATGCTATCGGTTACTAGGATGGGAAGCCTAGCTACAGCACATGTTACTTTGCTGCATTGTTCTTTAGGTATGTAAAGATGTTAGCCTGTGGGGTTTCCTGAAACTCATGATCAGCAGAAAAGGAGCAGTATAATTATCTTTAAACATATTAAAAGCTAAGGAAAAGCGTGTGAATTTGTTTTAATTAAACCAAACCACTTTACCATCTTATGCCCTAAACAAGGCCATTTTAGCAAATTCTGTCAAATGAAACCCAAGTGGGATGAAGTGCCAAGTATTTTACTGCCAACTCTGTAAATGCTGGCGACGTTATCCTCTTATTTTGCCAGTGTAATAGAGGATCAATTGTACGATGTTATAGAGGCTCAGCTATATAATCATTAATTATGGTTTCTGTATTAAATACAAAGAAAAAAAATTGGTAAAACCTTTCCTGGTTTCAAATGTCAAATTAAGTCTGCACGAGGCTGATAAATGTTCTGAAGATTCATTGCTGTTGGCATGATTACCCATATAGTCATCATTGTTGGTTACAATAAGTACAGTGTTGTTACAGCTGGGAAAAAGTAAGGCAAAAGACTTTGGAATATCGTAGCATGAAATGCTGTATTAAACTTTACAGCAGTGTTTAGAGACAGTTGTTCAGGAAACCGGGACTGTACACTAAGCGGGCAACATGAAAACATGATGACTAAATCCTTAGGAAAACCCAGCATGCAAAACTGGAGTAATGCTCTGATCCTACGTTTGGTTATTGAACACAATCGACCACTTGGTCTGAAGATACATGGTTTTGGAGATGTTGACTGAAACGGGCATTACTTCATCTGCAAAAAGGCAAGGGAGTCCCCTTTGCTACATAAAATGCCCTTTTTTGTTAAATTGAAGAAAGTAGCTTAAAAAGAAAAATCCTCAGGTCCCTTGAGAACAATAAAGAAGACCTTACCCTTTTTTAAAAAAGAAATCTTACCACAGCAGTGGGGAACTACAGCAAGGTAGTAGTTGTTCAGTTGCCTTTTTGCTAAGACAAGTCTCTCTTTTGGGCAGAAAGGGAGATTCAGACAAAACCACAAGTGACCATGGCTTCATATTTTTTATTGATATGCTTAGGGTGAAGCATATCAGTTTTGTGGTCTAGCCTTTGGGGGATATAACAAGTTTCTTGTAAATATTAGGTGACCCATTGATTTAAATCTTTACTTATGCAGTTTTCTGGACAAAGACAAGTAAACCCAGTGTCCCTTCTTTAGAAAATGTACTTTACATGTACCATTCATTACACAGTATTTCAATAAAAGAAATAGAGCTCAATGACTTGAGGCAATATGCTATTTACAGATAGTTTATTTTTAATTATCTTCTGCCTGTAGTGCTTTACTGTCAGATTACATCCTCTGTACACTTATACAGATGGGTAGTGGCTGAAACAGAATTAAAAAGGTCTGAGCTTTTTCTTAAACCCTTGGCTTTTTTAAGGCTTCACACTGCAAATGGAGAACATGACAGTACAACTAAAAGGTTTTGCTGTGGAAGGATGTCATGGAATCATAACAAGTTTATCGGTGTTTGGAAACTAGTGTTTTCCACTGATGGCAATGGCTGCTTGTCTGGATTTCTCAGCTAAGCAGTTTCCGTGGTTATTTTTCCACCATAGCTAGTAGAGGATGATAGCAGTAAGCTACATGTCTCAGTGAAGCCTGATTGCCTTTTCAGGGCTGGCTAGTTTTGCTTTCTTAACATCTGGAGGGAGTGTTATATGATTCTGACTTCAGCATAAATCAGTTTTATTGCAATGTGCATGCAGTAATTTGTATTTATGTACCAAAGTTTAGATTTTAGGATATTGCACAAAATCCCAGACTGCATCATTAAAAAGTTACACTGTAGTATTTATTAACCGGGTTTTGTCCTGACAGCAATTTTGTCATACATTCATAAGGAGCTGTACTTCTGGCATATATATGTGTTTGTTATAATAATCACAGAATGTTCCAGCAGGACTATTAAACTTGCATGTTTCCACAATCTGTTTATGTAATGCTTATTATACGCACAGCATATACCTGCTTTTCAAGGAAATTGAAATAAAATGTGCAAATTGTAATCGCTTTAAGGCACGGACTTTTTATTCCAAGTTCATCGCCAGCAGTCAGCAATGAAAAAACAGAGTAAGATACGTATAGCATGTTGCCACAAGATGCATCAGATGTGATCGCCGCTACAAGTCTCCTTTCCCTAAAGGTATTTCTTCTTAGGCTGTCCTGAAGAAAGCAAGCCTTTTGAATAGGCTTGGTAATTTTCTCTGCAGGGTCAGAAGATGTGCAAATTAGAGGTTGCCAAAAATATTTCACAGGCACACGCAGACTAAGACCTTGTACTTGTCTTTAAACAGCCAAAGAATCTCAAGTCTAGCAAGTAGACTAGAGACATGTCAAGTGATGAAATTGAATGTGAATGTAAAAGCTTTTCTCTGCTAAAAAAGAATGCAGCCTTTACATTAATATTAGCAAAGCCTACTATGTCACATTGCTACAATCAGCATCTCTCTGGGAAATAAGAATACATTAGTTCAGGTCAATATCTGCACTCCCATCAGACAAAATTACCTAACTGTCTTTGTCTGGTAATGATAATGACATTGTTAGCCTCCAGGGAGTTGACGTCACACAACTAAGCAACTCAGGGAGAGCAGTGTGTATAAGTGAACCAGCAAAGACCTCCATGAGCATGGGCTGATTCAGCTGACGGATGCTGTACCAACGCTGCTCTGCAAAAATCCAAATATGCCCCAAGCTGCACTTGATAAGAAAATAAGCAAATTGCCAAAAAGTGTTTTAGAATCATAGGATCACAGGTTCATTTGGGTTTGAAGGGATCTCAGAGCCCATCTAGTTCCAACCTCCTGCCATGGGCAAGGACACCCTCCACTAGACCAGGTTCCCCAAAGCCTCATCCAGCCTTGCCTTGAACACTGCCAGGGAGGGAGCAGCCACAGCTTCTCTGGGCCTCCTGGGCCAGAGCCTCGCCACCCTCACAGGGAAGAATTTCTTCCTAATATGTAACCTAAATCTACCCTCCTTCAGGGTAAGACTATTGTGCCTTGTCTTATCACTCCATGCCCATGTGAACAGTCCCTCTCCATCTTTCATGTAGGCATCCTTTAAGTACTGGAAGGCTGCTCTAAGACCTCCCTGGAGTCTTCTCCGGGATGACAAGCCCAACTGTCTCAGCCTATCTTCACAGGATAGGTGCTCCAGCCCTCTGATAATCTTTGTGGCCTTCCTCTGGACTGACTCCAACAACTCAATGTCTTACTGGTACTGGGGACCCCAGAGCTGGGCACAGTACTCCAGGTGGGGTTTCTCTTTTAGGCATCTAAATTGTTTTCAGTGACCTATTTGAAACATTTAAAGATCAGAATGGCATCTGATTCAAACCTAGTATCCTCAATTCATGCTCAGATGTACACATGTGTATTTGCACTTGTGATGGCTCATATACCTTTTCATTGTAAAAAAAAAAAAAAAAGTAATCCTTTGCCTAATGTCTTTTGCTGTTTCTATCTATCTACTTACCCATGCATACCTTCTTACCTACCTGTGAGTACAACCAAGTCTTCCGAACTTAGCTAGGAAGAGTTAACTAAATATCAAAGCCCATGAGTAAGATTGACTTTAGTGTATGACATTGAGGTCAAGGTGGCATGTGAAACCTTTTGCCATTAAATGGTGGCTTACTGTTTGCACACTCAGTCTACTTTATAAGAAAGGAACAGCCAGTTTATCGGAGTGATTGTGGGGGCTATAATAGGAGGATTTTTTTGGTGTTTGTTCAAGGGTTTACATGAAGCTAATTCTCTCTGTATATTGCATTTATTTAATTAAAAGAAAGGCTCAGTCAATATTGCTGTAGCAAAGCCAGGGCATGTCTGAACTCATTAAAGTAGGGTTTGTACGCTGACAGTGATGAAAGAGCTGCTGCTGGTGCTGCTGCAAGTCCATTTAGTTTTTCCTTGATGTTGAGTTAGTTGCTTTGCCTGCACTGTCAGAGCTTGTAGATGAAGTAGTAGTACCACGAAAAAAGAGCATATCTGACACGGAGCCAGGGATTTCTCAGATGATACCTGGACATTGCCTCATTTGCCTGTCTTGTGATATAACAGCTTTGGGCAATCTGCTTTTTGCTCTCTTTCCTACCTCGAAATGGTGCCTATGCTATCTCCATGGTCTCCTCCAAATAGCTGCACGTGGGAGGAGATACCTGCAATACAGCTTCTTCTACCCGCCATCCACCTCACATATGTTTGAGATGGGAAAAAAGAAATGGGGCAGTAGCAGGCATTCGACTCGCGAAAGCTCTGCTAGAGCTAAATCTTCTGCTGCCGATGTTTTTCAGCCCACTGGGCTGCCAGGAAAATCTGCCGTTAGCGGATGCAGCTTACCTAACATCATAGCTGTGTAGACAGGCTTTTGTAGGGCATTCTCGAAGGCCAACTTAGCCCGCTCAGGCTCCTGTCACCAGACTGCCTCTACAGCCAGGGTGAAGGCAGCGAAGCATGCAGGACCATTATGGGATCCTGTTTCTCTTCAGTGACTATAGAGGTGATTAGCCTCACTGGCTAAAGTTAGCTTCCATGAAAAGTCTTTTAGTTGGACTTTTATCAAAATGACTGCTTTAGGGTCGAGCGGATTATATTCCCGTAGCTGCATTTTGACATGCTGTTTTGCTTTATTTCTGTCTGCACAGTGCTGCTTAAGCACTGCCCAGAATTTTTAGAAGCTTCAGATCTGATCTGATTCATCCGTTCTGAACAGCCTTGCAATGTTTGCCAGCGAAGATCCTTTTTTATTCCCTCTTTTATCCTGCAAACTGGTTTTCTAAAAGGATCTGTCTCACTCTGTTCATCTGAAGGTTTGTTCATCAGTTGCCTTTAATGGCTTTTGAGCATAACGTTCAATTCCAAACCCAAGAAGTCACAGATGTCTAAAAAATATTAGCTTACTCAACATTCCCCTGCCAAAACAGCCCACCCCAAAACCACAAAACAACCCACTAAAAAACAGAGAAGAGGTCCTTGATTAGCCTGCAGAGGAGTATTCCCCCAGTGCCTATGAGAAGGTCATAAAGAATATGGAGCCAGGCTCTTCACAGTGTTGCAAGGCAGGAGAAGCAGCATTAATCAAAAGAGAAGAGTTTCAGGCTGGATGTAAGGATATAAAGAGAAGCTGTTTCCCCAAGACAGCCAAGTAGCCCCCAGAGAGCCTCTGCACTTTCACTGGAGGTTTCAAGGCCCAGCTGAATGAAGCCCTTAACAACCTGGTGTGATCTCAGAACTGACCCTCTTCTGAGTAAGGTGTTGGAATAGAGGACTCCAGAGGTCCCCCTCACCCCAAGACTGAAGTATTTTGTGATTCTGAGTTTATACATAGAAGGCATTAAGCACTGCTGCTCTTACGCAGGAGTGACTAACCGAACCCAAGATTAGAAGATTAGAACTTGTATTTTTTTTCATTATACTTAGGAGAAAATATTTAAAGTTGGGGTTTTGTAATTTTTGTTTTTGTTTTTTGTGGGGTTTTTTTTTAGCAAATACACTGCTTCAAACTCTATACATGTACGTACATTAAGTTAGAAAAGCTGAGAGATCATATTTGATTTTTGTGTCTTTATGAATCTGAGAACTACACACAAGAGTAGTTGTAGATCCATTTTGTCAGTCGTGTTCTAGGACTCAGGGTCCTTGCCTTCTCTTTCAGCATTGTCTCCATATGATTATTTTCTTCTGGCCCTAGCAACAGAAGATTTATAGTCCCTCATCAGGAAGCTGCTGAGCCCCTCTCACTTTAATGACAAAAATCCCTACCAGCTTCACCCTGTGTGGCCACTCTGGAAAAACCCAAATCCTGCTGTAGGCACTAAGCTGCATTATGATCCAAATGCCAAACCAAAACCTTTACCAAAAGAAGCAGTAGCAACATGATTCTACATCCAGTATCAGGCCCTGCTGTGGTCTCAGTACTTTCTTGTCTGCCAGCTCTTTCAACAGTGGGATACAGTGGAATCAATCCTCCTGATTAAAATTTAGAAAATCTTCTCTCCCACACTCCAGTCCTACAAGGCACAGTGGCATTCAGGTGAGCCTGACCTGCTCACAAGTATGCCCTTCTTTTGAGCTCTGCTCAAGCAGACCTGCTATCATCAAAATGAAGGTTGCCAGGGCAGCTCCAGAATTGTTCTCTTGGCAGTATAATCCAGCAGAGAGTCTGTGCTTGCCCACAGTGCTGCTCTGATGAATAAAAAAAGTCCTGCTGCCCTATGAGGTTGCTCCCATGCCTGATGGATATGAGACCACTTGGAGTGAGATGAGGTGTTCAGAGAGAGATGTGTGCTCAGTCTTTACTAGAAGCATGTGCTGTGGGCATCCTAAGCATGTGGACCATCTTCTGTTTGGGTTTTTTCCCCCCAAGCAAGATTTTTCCTTCAACCCTTGCCAGATTTTTTCGGTCTTGATTTACCTTGACATCAGTTTCTAGAGTCCTTTACTCAGAGGCCAGTCGCTCTACCACACCCTGGAAGAATTGCTTCTTATAATTCCACCTGGAGAAGATTTAGGAAAAAGCTAGATTTGAGAGGGGGAAAACAGAAGACCAGCTTTGCTTTTTTAACTTCTGTGGAAGACTGTCTAGGCAATCTACCCAAGTGTTTCTGTTTACCCCTATGCAAGATAATGCTATTGCAAACATAGTAAGCAATTCATGTTATTTAGCTGAAAATTACATTTTGAGGGCAAGAAAATAGAATTACCATGTTGAAAAGTTGACTCAGCAGCATTCTCTGCACCAGTGAATGGCAGCCATGCCCTTGCATAAAGATATGACGGGCAGACTGTGTGGCAGGTCTTGAGCATGGATTGCAGTAGGGACACTAGACATGCACACAGAGTAAGAATTAATAGGGCTTATAAATATATCATGCCAGTGGAGCAATATTAACTTTAATTCAATCTATAAATAGGGTTTGCATGTGACATGTGTCTGTTTGTATGTGTAAAGGCTAAAATTCATTTAGTAAAATTGACAGGCAAGTGTTTAACATTTTGTAATAAATTATGATAAGTCTAATTTTGATTTCCCAAGTACTCATCCAGAAAGATTATTAGGAAATTTAGGCTGTCATTAGTTTCTAATTGCACTCACACCACACACTTATTCTTACTTGAAATCCTTCTGGTCCTTCATTATTTTTAACTGTTAAATATTGATTTGGGTTTTTTTCACCTCAAACCCCAATTTTTTTAGGATTAAGAAAATGAAATGTGTATTTCATTCAAGTAGCGAGCACAGCTATACCAAATTCATTACAATCAGTTTTGAGAGAAATTCAGTGCCCCTTAGGCAAAAATTAAAAAAAAGAAAAGAAAAAAAGAAAAAAAAAGAGAACAAGAAGAAAGGTTTAAACAAGCAATCTGCTGGGTATTTATCTACACATGGATACACATGCCTAACATTCCTACTGACAACCATTTATCTTTCCTCTACTGATTCCTTTCTGCTGCTTCATGTTAATTATTGTTGTTTTCATTATAATTTTTCCATTTGTATCTCAAGTTTGCTAAGTGATTATAACCAAAAGCACGATCTCTGGCCTAAAAAAATTTGCATGCTGAAAACAAGATTAGACTAACATGTTACAGGGTGAAGAAGCACTTCACTGATTTCTACAATAAAACTCAAAAGGATTAATTGTGCAATAATTCTTCCAGGTCATTAGATTACTGTGGCAGGTGCTGTTTCATCTGCAAATTCCAACAAAAAAGTTGTTTTCTTGAAATATGAGATTATGAGGATGGAAAAATGACAATGTCAGCTTCTTTATTTCCCTGGGTTGGACAAGAAAGTGAAGAACCCATAGCCGACTGTACCGTACTCTTTTGGGGAACAGAGAGGACAAAGTTCTTGCAAATCCTTCTGAAGAGTTTGATGTAGTGTTGGTTTTATATTTATTCAAATCTAAATACCATGCTACCTCGATGTAATTCTGGAAGTTGATAAGGTTATTATTGGAGTTAAACTCAGAATGTTGATGATTAGAGGGAAAGAAGAGATGCTTTCACCAAATTTCTTTTTAGTATCTGTGTATGTCTACATGGATGTCCTATGTATCTCTATATATTCATGTGGGCAAATTCTATTTGTGTTCCATTACCTTTTGTACAGAGACATACATGGTAGGATAAATTTCTTATTTGGAAATGAATTAAATATTTGCGAACATCATATGCCTAAAACTCAGAAGTTACAGAAAATTTCCTTTCCAGGTTGACCTCTTGTGCTCATCTCCACAGTATCTCAGTATGTTCATAAGAGCACTGATTGTTCTCTCTCACACATGGTTCTTTTTTTCTTCTCTTCCCTTCTCTCAAACTGCAAGAGTTAGGGGATGGAACTGGATTAATTTTTAAATGTTATTACTCTATAATATGTAATGCGGTTCTCTTAGTGAGTCATATCAAGAAAAGGGACCATTTATTTTGAATGTAGAGAGCCTTAGTTCTTGTGAGAACAGGCCCCGTATACTCTTTCAGAAACATATAAGGAAACATGAAATGGGGCAAAAATAACTTTTTAAGAAAAATTTCACCACTGAAGCACTGAGAATGACATTGATCAGATTCTCTTCTCCGTGTCACACCTTTAAAATCCAAATGAGACTATTACATGTACAAAAAGACATGGCAGATGAGTAGATTACAGCGACTTCAGGATCTGAGCATCATTGCCCAGTGCCATTAGAAAGAGTAAAACCAATCTGGGGAGCCAGATTTGGCAGTGATGGCTCTAGTATAACCATGATGTCATGGCAGCGTTAGAGTAAGAACTGAAAACAAATTAGGAAGACCAGTAATGCCTCCGTAACCCAGTATTAGCCACACAGGTCTCTCTCCAAAGTGTGGCAAGCTGAACTGCATCTGTTTCCAATGTCCCAGATGGTTCTTGTACAATCCCTATAACTTCTTTCAGTATCCTATTCCCTTCCCACTGTTCCTTCCAAGATGCCACTGACTATGAATAATTTAATTTGCCTGCCAGAGTTCTCCATCACTTTCTCCAGCCTTAAGAGAGTAACTTTGTAACACTGTATTTCAATGTCTTCTGGCAGAATTTTTTCCATCTGCTTTTTTGATGTGTGAGTGTGGGAGGGGCAGAGGAGGCTGGGATAGTGGAGGTGGTGTCAAGGAATGATGCCAAGACATACTGCTCTCGCTGAAATGATCTACTGCTTCCTTTCTGTTTCCACAGGGCTCGGCACACTGCTCTCACTTCCCTTCAGCGCGGCTGCTGTTCCTCACTTTTCCCTGAGGTAAGGAAAAAAAGGAAAGAGAAGAAGAAAGTCAACTCTTCTATGGAAAACTTTCAGAACATCTTGGGATTGGAATAGTCTGTGAAATAAAGCTTTTATCCTGTTCTTCTAGGCTTTTTTGTCTCTGCTAGTAATGTAGCTAGAATGAAAAATATTGGAAGTATGACCACTGGTCTGGGTGGATGAAGAGAGCTGGGCAAGAACATGGGAACCCAGAAGGAGAGGGAGCTGGACTCCATCCCTCTCAGAGATCTCTCTGGGCATCAGTCTGTGAACTGGGAGGACAAGGATTCTCCTGGTTATCACAAAAGGAAAATAACATGAAGCAGTAGCTGTTTTCCAACATGCCATTAATAAGAACAACACATGTTTATTTGCCATGTGGATTTTAGGGATTTACCTAAGATATACCTACTATGAGCAGTTTTCCTCTTTTTTTGGGGCTGGGAGGAGGCAATAAATCTTAGGTGTCCCCTATCTCTAGACATATCTTTGGAGTGGATTTCTGGGACATTACACGAATAATGGAAGCTGTAAGAGACATCCTGAAGCAACCTCTAGGATTGCATTTCAGTACAGTTATGTAATAAGGAGCAGCAACTTGGATTACCTTGTGAAAGTCAAGAAAGATGACAGCAGGCATTACGCTTAACTTGGAACATATTAATGATAGATTAAATAATACAGTATCCCGTTGTCCTGAAAGAGTAGTCGGGCAGTTTGATGCCTGTAGCTATGCCTGATATGGTACACCCCATCACATTCAATCACGGATACTTAGATAGGCTGTGCAGGGCCTTTACGTAAATGGAGACCTCTTGGAAATCCCACCCATATTTGCCACAAGCTAAGGAGATGAAATCTTTCTGTGGAGCAATATTAGATCATGGAAATGGAATGCAAAAAGCTTTGTGCAGCTCTGCTGTTGCTGTTGCCTAGTGTGGAAGATGGCCGCTGATTGCTCCATTTCCTTTGAGATCTTGTACATTTCTTTCTTCTGAGTTCTGCTAAATACAGTGCCATTTCATCCAAATTATGTAGCTTCTCAGTGGATAATTTACTATTAATTATTTTAGTGCTTTATCCAGATTGCATATTTTCTTCAGTAAATAAAGGATTTAGCATATCTGTATTACTGACAGGGAATCAGATGAGAATTCCCCATTCTTGAACTTTGCAATGTAAAATTATCTCACTGAGATGTTCATGGGATAAAGACATGACTTTTTCTTTTCTTTCTAAGAATCATTAACACTGAATTAGCATGTTTTGCTGCTGCAAAGTAGCAAATTTAGTTGCTGGTATCTTTTTGTTAATGTTTTACTGTGGGTATGTTAATGCTTTTTTTCTCCGTAGTTTTAACTCAGTTTGACAGGTGAAAATCTACATGCAGCTGAGTAATTAATTTATACTTTGTCAAAGTTAAGAAAAAATTTGAATGGCAATTCAGAAGAACCTCATGTAGTGCCTAAGTTAGATCATTGCTCCGTGTACCTTACAGTATGTACAAGACAAAGGCTGAAATCTACAGCTTTGTTCTGTTTTGCATTAAATTGTAGGGTTCTTTTTTTTCTCCTCTTTTTGAGCATATGCCACCAAGCATGCTAATGAACCAGTAAAGAATCAGCTGCGCTAACAGTTAATGAGAATTCAAAGAGATTTATTTAGCCTAGCATCATCGTTTCAGTGAAGATTCAAAGAAGATTAATTTGATTTATGTCAAAATGGAAGAATCTTTATATAATCTGCAGTCAAACTTTCATGAATATATTTATGCAGACTTGCAGAGCTCTTCAAATTAATGTGTAGAATTCTAAGGCAGAAGAAGACAATATTTATTTATATGTAAATTATTCTTTTTGTGCAGAAAATCTATTTCAGGTTTCAAATGTGTTTATATCTCCTCTTTGCAATGCTTGCGAACTTGCAGAATAAAATTTGGAGCTGCTGAAATCAATGAGTTTTATATGTGATTTTAATGGACTCCAGAATTCATCTACAAAAAAAATGATGGGCAGACACAGATAAGAAAAGAACTATACAGCATAATTCTTAAGGGCACTCTACCATACCTCAAAGCAACAATTTTTCTGGAATACTTATCACACATACAGAATACACATTAGCGTGTTATCAACATTTCATCTGCTCTCTTTTGGAGAAGCTGCATGACTCACATCTTTCTCATACCCAAGTAAAAAACTCGTGCTAATAACGTCATTACAATGCACCAAAACCTCATGTACAACTATATTAAGTATGGAAAAGACAGCTGATTTCAGCACTAGCAGGATTTGTAAGTGCATCACTGTTCCTCAAACCCTGTATCATTACCATTCCAGGAACTGTGTATGGCATCCTGAAGTGGCTTTTCATGCGCCATTTCCATGGCCCTTCATGCACTGCTGCTTTCACATAATGACCCCATATCATGCATGATGATACCGTGAGTCACAGATGGCTTTAATACAAAAAGCCTTGTGTTGAGCCATTTTCTTCACATACACATTGAAATCCAAATTATTCATGAGTAACTGTACTTTTGTTAGACAACTTGTGCTATCTAAACTCCAAATTCACCAGATTATTCATGCATGGCCAGCAAAGAAAGAAACTGTAGCATGCACTATCAAATGACTTGACCAGCTCTCACAATGCCCTCCTTTATTTTTTTATTTTTATTTTTAAAACTTGTTGTCTAGTAGGGCTTTTTAAGCACATTACTTCTGATGCATGTGAATGCTATCCTTTGTTTGACCTGCTCTTTCCAAGCCTTTAGGTGAGCTTCTTCTTGGCAGTGGACGTTAGTCCAAGACTAACTATGAGAAGCAAAAGCATTTTGATTGATCCAGACTTGATTTCAATTCAGTTTTCTTTCATGTTCAGTAAGGGCATTTGTTAAATTGTGTTTTCCCCCTGAAAGGACTCCCGTGCTCTCTGGCTGTGGCCAGTGCTGTCTGTCAGACATCATGTTCAGCATGTATTAATAATGTCATGCTTCAGTGATAAGGATTTAATGTCATGTACTGTCCAGCATTCTGTATGGATCATGCACATAAACTGTTTAGACATGCAGAATGAAATCTTAGCCATGGATTGCCTAGAAAAAGTAAGGTATGGAAAACCCCCTTTACACTTACCTTAATTTTAAAAGGTCACACATATTTACTTATTATACTAACAGAATAAAGATGTGTAGAGTGATGCAGTATTTTTGGCCAGGGAAACCTGAAAAACAGTAAGTGTGGGAAAGATACAAGGCTGCCCGAGTGCAGATTCTGTGGGCATCAAGACACATTCTGCAGCTGACACCAGTTGGAGCAGAGCCCGTGGAGTTCTGGCCACTTCAACAGCTAACGAGAAATTTTGGTGGAAAAAATCAAATTGAAATAAGAGTCTTGCTTGATAAAAGTAGTAAAATGTATTCCTCCTTAAAATGAAGCTTAATATGATAAACCATGCTGAAAAACTCCGTCCAGCAAGATGGAAGAAGTCTGGCTTCCCATGGATCTGTGTTCTCTGATATTCATGTTTTACTCAACCACTTTTATATTCCTTTCCTCTATGTTTATACAGTTTCCTTAGGTCTTTCCCCACAACTGCAAGCTTCTTTTCTGATACCTCACCTCCTTCTACATCCCAGAAGGGCTCCTGTACCAGTGTTTTGCAACTGGTGATCCTTGGGCCACTAGTAGTCAACAGAAATTCAGGTGGCTTTCAGTAAAAAAACCTGAAAACATACCCAAAGGCTCTTATGTGTGCAAGCAGTCACAAAAAATTGGGGAAACAGAAGCACTTAATTAAAATTCAGAGCTGACATGAGTTTTAGTTTAGTGATAAATTAAAAGAAGTAAAAAAAATTTGCCTCTTTGGCAGTGCTTCACCAAAGGAAGATATCTTTTCAAGTGGCTAAGCAACCTTTGAAATAAAACTAGCTGAGAAATAGTATCCTAATCATAACTATTTCTTGCTTTGTCCTTTACCTGTCACGTTTAGATCTACCTGTGAACCATCTGACTTACCTACTGATGGAAAGTTGACAGGCATTTCAGCCGGGCAAGTTGATCCGTAAGCCTCGGTGGTGCTGACTTGGGTCCCTCTCTATTTTCTATTCACCTGTCTTTACAAAATGTACTGGAACATGATATCTTTGAGACCTCTACTTTTTGCCATATCTTCTTGTAACTGGCTAACTAATTAGATGGTTATTAGGTGGTACTGACAGATGAATTCAAAGACCTTATTTACTAAGTAAACCCCAGCTGAAAATAGAAGTATAGCAATGTTCTAGGTACAGCTTCACCATGATCTTAATTAAAGTGTCACTTTGGTACAGAGCATATACAAGCTAAGAAATTAGGTCCTTTTCATGTGATTTAAAAGGAAGGAATAATACATTTCTTTTCACCAAAATATGGAAACTTAAAATCTGCACAGAGTAGTTAATAATGAGTTGGTCTAAACATTATCTGCTACTGCAAAGTGCAGGTTCTGTGTTCAGTCACTTGTGCTATCATAACTCTGTTATGTAAAGTCAGGTCATGTGAATGTAGTGCTATGTAATGAGATAGGTTATAAAATCAGCTCTGAACAAAAATCCATTGCAATTTCCCATTCTCACTTTGACCAGGGATAAAAACTTTGTAGTGGCCCGCGTTAGCTTAGCTCTGAACATGCGGTGATATCACATTCCCTGTTAGAAGAATGAATATACTTTTCCTTGACCCAGAATGTAATCCCAGATGGCAGTCACCTATGCTCTCTTATGCTGCAGTTTATGTGTACAGTAGGTACAGCAACCTTGGTTTTAAGCTGTGCAGCCTATGATCATTGGGGTGGCAGCAGGATGGGGCTCAGGAGGAACCAACCTCTCAGTTATGTACTTTGCCTTTCTGGCTTTTAATCTCTCATTGAACCTTCTCTGTGACCTGTAACTGAATCAGCTAATGTAAAACTGATTCGTTCCAGGCAATGCAACAACACTGTAATCAGTAAAATAAAGGAGTGAAAAGGTTCAAAGGTTTGCGCCTTATCCTGTTACAGAACGGTCAAACATGGAAAATAGTATCTTCACATATCACACCATTTCACAAAGGGTTACTAATTTTATTAACTCATAAATAAATTTCATTCCTGCTGTCTTACTGCTGTGTGAGAGAAGTGGCAGGTTTGTCACCAACATGCCATCTATGCTTCCAAATCTGAGATCGGAAAAAGCAAACATTACGTAACTAAGATCGTATCTTCCATGGCGTGACCTAGAAGAATCACTTCTGTTTTCAGAAGCCTAATTAAAAAGCTTTCTTTGTCTTCACGGAGGAAAGAGCGAAAGAATAATCATTGCACGGAAACATGGGACTGTATCAGAGACCTTGGGGTTTTTTGAGGCAATTTACCCATAAACATAGTTTCCCAAACATCAGACGTAGAACGTTTCTCCAGGCTTTTTGGAAAACAGGTGACCTGAAAATAAATAAGTCATCATAATGAAAACAAAGTTCTTAAGTCAACCATGAGCTTGAGCTTTTTCAGTGGCTATACACAATGGAACTTTGAATATTTCTGCAGTGATGTGCAATGAAAAGAGTTCTATCCTTCTCTGTATTTTGTGAAGTATTTAATATTATCCTATATTATATAAGTAAACTGTAGAAAGAATAATAGATTAATTACAAGGATAGAATATCATCCACTTAATTAACTTATCTCTTGAACTTCCTTTTAACATATACTGCATGGTACCAAGTTCTAATGTGTTCTATTTATAATCTGTTCTTTTTCTAGAAGCAAAAATGAGACTTGAGTAGCATTTTGGATATGAAGATTTGCTAAACAAATTATCTGTAAGGCTTATCACATAATAATATTCCCTTAACTTTCAGATGGTGGCCTCACTTTTAAAAGCATATGCTGCACATAGAAATATTTTATAATTCTTTGGAAGTGAAATGAAAGTGTATTTTAAGATTTAAAAATGTCAGGATATTCTTTCCTGATTTTTCTATCTCCTAAATATAAAATGTGAAGGGAAAGAATCACAGCTGCAACTGTCGTAGGGCCAGGACATTGAGTTTTTCCCCCTTTTCCTCCTTTTTGCTAGGTTTAATAGAAAGCATTGTATGATTAAATGATTCCTGGGACTAGGAAATTAAATATGTCACATAAACCTTTAGATACTGCCTAATTTCTCCAAGGGAACTAGAAAACAAATCACAGTTTAACAGTACTGCATTTACAATTAATACCTCGCGCAGGACTGCAGGGCTTTTGGTGTTGCCTGTGGGGTTGGGGAAACAATGTATACTTCACTCCCACCTCACTCCATTTATGGTTGGGAAATTGTGTCTGGAGAAAGAGTGTAATTCTGAGCGGTGTTGCATTCCCTCATGCCTGGTTAGTATGCCTAAGCACAAAGATGGCCAAAGACAGGGATCTCTGGAGAGTCCAATGGAGGGCTACAAAGATGATAAAGGCCTGGAGCCACCTCCCCAATGCGGAAAGTATGAATGAACTGGGGCTTTTCAGCCTTGAGAAAAGATGACTAAGAGGGGATCTGATTAATGTTTAAAAATATCTTAAGTGTGGGACACAGAGGGAAATGTCCAGCCTCTTTTCAGTGGTCTGTGTAGACAGGACATGGGGCAATGGGTTCAAGTTGGAGCACACGAAGTTCTGCACCGATATGCAGAAGAACTTTTCACAGGGAGGGTGACAGAGCACTGGGACAGGCTGCCTGAGGGGGTGTGGGGTCTCCTTCTCTGGAGATATTCAAGACCTGTCTGGATGCCTCCCTGTGCGACCTGTCCTAAGGAACCTGCTTTGGCAGGGGGGTTGGACCAGATGATCTCTGGAGGTCCCTTCCAACCCCTACGATTCTGTGATTCTGTGAAAGCTGTCCCACCTTCCTCTCATCTCTGCAGCCAGACCAGATCAGGAAACAGATGTTTGTTTTGCTCATCTGAAATCTGCCTTCTAGGACTATCTATAGACCTATCTAACAACATCTCGGTTATTTTGAGGCCCTTAGGTGATTGGTGGTGGTCTCACTTTCTTGAACTCTGTTAGAGGGGCAGGGTAAATTGGGTGGTCTCACTTTCTTGAACTCTGTTAGAGGGGCAGGGTAAATTGGATATTTAGTCTTCTTCTACAGGCTTTCACTTTGGTGAGGAGGGTGTGTAGTAGCTCCTTGGATCTGAAATCTGTGCTGCAGTTGCCAGCAATTATGGGGAGTCAGGTCTGACAAGCTTAGTGTTCCCATACAGTCTTGTGTTTTTGTGTACCCCTGATTCAGAAAGATGGGCTGTTACGAACACAGGCAACAAGAGGAAATCTGTAATAATTAGAAGCCAAAGTTCCCCGTCCCCTTCTTTCCATTTGCCCTGAAGACCACACCCAGCTCTGATTTCTGTAGTACTAGTTCATGGCAATTTCTCAACAGTTTGTGAAGCAAGAGAATGAAAAAGATACAGGTACGAATTGCAAACCCAGTACATATCAGTTTATAAAGTGAAAAAAATCCCAACAAAGTACCTTAGTTATTTTTTTTCCCTTCTGTTCTTCACCAGAGGCAGTAAAAATCACTTTTTTTACAAGATCCTACTGAGTCAGTCCCAGATGGCAACTTTGGTTTCATCACCATCAGTGACTGCATCTCCACCGCGCTTGCACGAAAAACAAATTGGAGTCTTTGAAATTAATAAATGCCAAGCAGACAGCTCAGGATTACTCTCATAAAGTAGAAGTGTCACCCTGTGGAGAAGATTCAGGTTTATTATTTGACCTTATTTTAGAGAAAAGAAAGGGTGCTCAGGGTCAGCCTAAAGGATATCTCCAGGCTGGTTAACTTCTAAGATATTTCCTCCATGAATCTGTTTTTTCTCGAGGATAATCTGGACTTGATGATATGAAGCACTTATTGTATTTGAAAGCAATTAATTATATTTTGGCTAAAAAAGGAAAAAAATCCATTAACATTTTCTGCCCATGTCTTTTTTTAGCTCTGTTGCTGTGCAGAAGTGAGGTCTTAAAGTCCTAGTCTCTTGCTTCTTGGTACTACTATGACATTAATCATTTAAAATTGCTTTCATCTTCCCTTCTTTTCTTGCTTTATAATACATACAGAGGTCCTGCCATAGGTTATATGCACTTGTGCTTCTGTAACATGCAAATAAACAGTTAATACAGGATAAAGTTTAGCTCAAATCTCCTAATGTGTAGTTGCTCATATTTTCTCATCTCCAGACAGGGAAAAATCACATAATATATCTTCTCTCTGTGAGGAATAACACTGTCAGAACAGTCCACTTTTCTTAAAGCAACTCCTGGGAAATTTCCTACTATTTATTTTCACCAGTTTTGGCAATATTAAGAACATTAGTGGCTAGGCTATGCTAGCTGCACCAGTGTGTTCAAAAGGTGGTGAGGCCTGCTCTGAATCAGACCGAAAATGGAAGAAAGCCTTTGTCAGAAGCATCAATATGGGCCAGAGTTTTATTCCTCAGAACAAGCCATCAGCTTCACCAAGTCAAGTTAGCTGTAATTTTTGCTGTTTAGCTTGTAAGCACATGTATATAGAAACATGGAAATGAATCATTCACTTTCATACTTTCAAAATAATTTTTATTATTTGAAGTGGGGTTTTTTTAGATTTCTATGAGAAGTAGATCCCTTCCTGGTCTCAGCCTTCAGCCAAATGAAAATTTCATTAAAAATGTTTGTCTTTCCTATTCTTCCTAATAGAAAGCACATTGAACATTCAGTAAAAAGAAAGGTGCGAATGTTCACATTTGATTATCTGATGGTTTAGAAATTTCTGTTTCTTAGTTTTGTGTTTAAAATTAGGTTTAAAAATTTCTTTATACTTTGCTTGTCAGGGAAAGTTTTGTTCTGCTTCCTGGTTGGTTGTTTAGTTTTGTTTTATTTTCTTTTGTGGTTTTTTTTTTATTTATTTTTTCCCCCCAAAATATGAATTTGCTCACATTGTATAGTCTATATTTACAATGTTTAGTTGGTCTTCCATTTATAGTTGGTCTGTTGTTTCTGATGAGTTGTAAACGGTCCTGAATAAGGAATTTGTAGAGGATGTTCTTTTTGGTTCACTTCATTTACTTTAGTGGTGATACATTCTTTTACAAATTTAGCTTAGGTGACCAAAATATTTGTATTAATTTACAAATACTGTGGTGTGTTACGTATGCTTATTTCAGTGCAAATAGCAACCATTACTCAAACAGTGAGTAAACAAAAATCACAGAGCAAAAACTTTTTCAAATAATAAAAAAAAAACCTATGTAAAGAACAAAAGTGAATGACTGGTTTCTATGTTTGTAAATGCAGGTTGAAACATTCAACTACAGTAGTTATGGTTACCATAAGAGAATTCCACAACAAAACCCAAAAGGCACTGGCAGTGTTGTTAGGCAGATTAAATACATTTCTAACAAAATAAAACATGGTTTAAGTACTGTTTAGGTTTGTGGTTTGTTTTTTTTTTTAAAAAGACAAACTCATTTGAGGCTTATTGTGTTATATTGTAATATTGTGTAAACTCATGTAAGCTTATTAAAACACTAAAAAAGTAGGATGCCACATGACACACAGACATTTTTCTTAAACATTTTACTAAGTAATATTTTATTTTTTATCACATATTTGTTCCTTTTGGTCTGCACTACTCATATAAATAAAGCCATTGATGCCAACTCTACAGTTCCAAGCTCATGGCTATATACAACTAGCTGTCCCTGGTGTAGCTTCTGTAGCTGAATTCTACGTTTAAAAAACATTGACCTAGAGACACAAAATTACTTTTATTTTTAGAAATCACAGAATTCCATATGTGGTTACAAAATGGGGATAGTCATCAGACTTTGCATCCCTGATAAATAGAGACAATGCACATTGTCACCACAGGCCACAAACGCTATGTAGGAAGTGCTCCTTAAACGCATTGTGACAGCAAGAACTTGGAGAGCTCATGTGCCCTGTTTGGGAAGGCCACTTAAAACACTAGTGCCCAGGACTCTTAACGAGCAACAAATATGCTTCAGATACAAAACATTAAAATGTTATGACTACCCCGTACTAGTGCTAGTGTGCCATGTCACAAATGTTCCTCTTTATTTGAGGAGAAACAGAGAGAACTCTTCATAGTGACAAACTTGTTAAATAGCTCTGTATATATATAAATTTACCTAGTTATTTATAAAAGTATATAAGGTTTCTAAACTATATATATTTGTATCTCTTTCTCTCAGCAACCATGCCTTCTGCTATTTTGAGGTGATAGTTGATACCCAAATAAATCCTATTTGCTATATTTGGCTCATCTTTATTTTTGGTCTCTTATAACTAATGGCTGTGGGTCTCACCAGTTTGACCTTGAAAAGACCTCCTGCTTGCCACATAGGACAATACAGATCTACACTGTCAGTTACAGTAGAAATGATAAGCTTATGAAAGGGTAAAAGATGTCAGAAAACATGGACAAGAGATTAATTCAAAAAGCCTCCATGTTATAAATGTTAGAAGTGAGGTGGAAAGTTGGACAATGTGTTCTGTGTGATCAGACAAAAACACAGAAGAATCATATTCTAATTCTCCCATCATTTTCTTGCAGCCCATGGCTCCAGAAATGTCCTGTAAATGTTAATTTTTCAGTGCTAGATTGGGAAAGAGAATGAAGTTAATCTCATTTTACTTTAGACCACTCCAGTGGAGGTGCCAGTAACTGAGCTGATCATCCCAGATGCTTGTAACAATCATAAAGCCATGGAGTTACAGTAGGGCAAAACTCACATAGAATCATAGAATACGCTGAGTCGGAAGGGACCCATGTAGATCATTTAGTCCAACTCCTGGATTCCCACAGGACCAGACAAGTCAGAGCATGTGACTGAGTGCATCTCTATGGGAAGGGTGTTCCCCACTTATTCAACTTACAGGTATCTTCACGGGAACAGAGGAAATCTAGTCTTCAACCCCAATATTCAGTTACAAATCATCCTCACCATCAGCGGAGGATCCTGGAAGATGCAGACATTCAGTACTACTGAAAACCATATTCCATTTCTGACATATGCAATTTGTAGTGATTCTTCTGTGGTCATGCCGTGGAAAACACTCCCATCTCTTAGAAATATGTTACAGAAGGTACTGAGAAAAATGCATTTTTAGGTCTGAACTTAGCTACAAACCAGGTTTAATAGTTGATGAACTCCGTAACTATTTCATTACATCAAGTGTATTCATGACTCCTAAGTGGTGTCCAGATTCCATACAGTGATATGATCCATAGAACAGTCTAGAAATCAACAAATCCATAATGAGCTAACTCTTACAATCTTCTTCAATTAAAATGCTGACTCTAAATTGTGTGCACAAATACAGGACTGCATTCTAGTTTACTTCAAATAACAGTCTTCTTTAGCTGTTGAAGTTTATTCAGAAAAAAATTCTCTGAAAAATAAAGCATAAAATACAGAGTATTTTACTACTAGGTTTTTGAGATCTACCCATTTAAACTTCCTCTTTATCTAGTACAGTAGTTTATTAAGACATAAAATGATATGTTGGACATCGTCTTTTCAAAAGTGAGACACGTTTCCTCTTGTAAAAGTAGTAGATGTCAAAACTGCATGTGGTAAAAAGTACTCTGTGTACATACAGGATAGAAAAAAGGCATGAAAACTTTTGACTCCATGTTACAGAGAGGCCATCTTCATCTGATAAAAGTTTTATGAGAGGCTTAAGAAAGGGTTAAAAGAAATCATTGGCTGGTTTGAAGGAAGGGGAAAGGGAAGAAGTGGGGCCAAGGCAAGACCCAACATGTCTCAGCTGTGACAGACATGATGGCTAATGATGATCTGTAGCTAAATTCCACACCTAATGAAAGAAGACGACTGACAAGATTGGAACAAAGCTTGAGGTTTGAGGTACTAAGGTGGCTAGAGAGAAAGAAATCTCAATACTTCATCTCTGTGTGGACTGACTACATGATGATACTGTTGTTTAGAGTAACCCATGGAACTAAGAAATGAAAACTCATTATTTTTGCTCTGCAAAACTATATATGTACTCAGCTTACTCTGGTCCTGCTACAGGTGTATGACTTGAACAGGCTATCCTGGACTAGTTCCAATAGACTAGATTGCAACAAAGGCAAATCAGATCCTGGTCTGCATCTTCAAGGACATTACTAGCAGGGACAGAGACATGATCATCCCACTGAGTGCTTGTCAGGCTACTCCTAAAGTATTGTGTGCAACTGTGGTCCCCACAATTCAAAAAGGACATGGACAGATGGGATAGGGTCCAAAAGCTGATCAAAGGCCTGGAGGACACACCTAATGAAGAAAGACTGAAGGAGTTTCGTCTTTTCTGCCTAGAGAAAAGAAGGCTTGGGGGGACCTCACCACAGTATTCTAGTATGTAAAGGGTGGCTGCAAAGAGGATGGAGGCTCTCTCTTCACGAGGAGCCACATGGAGGAGTCAAGGGGCAACAGGTACAAATTGCATAGGGATAAGTTTCATCTCAATATAAGAAATTTTTTACAGTGAGAACAGCTGATCACTGGAACAATCTCCCCAGGGATGTGGTAGAGCCCTCATTGTTGGAGGTTTTCAAGATGCAGCTAGACAGGGTGCTGCATAACCTCATGTAGGTTCCATTTCCCTTAAAACATTGGACCACATGATCTTTTGAAGTACCTTTGAACTTGGGCTATTCCATGTTTCTATGAAACAAGACATAACACATATTTAACATCACCTGAAATGCACCTGTGTAGCAAGGTATTGCTTCATCCAGGAGCATGTGGTCAACAGTTGATTTCAGCTGCTGTTTAACTCAGTGGCCAACTAAACACCTCACATCCATTCGCTCACTCTCGCTCAGTGGGATGGGGAAGAGAATCAGAAATTAAATAGGAAAAACTCATGGGTTGAGATAAAAACAGTTTACTAGGATGGAAAAAGAAGGGAAAATAATGATCATAATAATGATTAATAATACTAGTAATAATAGCAACAACAGTGATGAAAGATTATACAAAACAAGTGATGCACAATGCAATTGCTCACTGCCTGCTGCAGTCCAGTCCACTAGCAGCAGCTCATTGCCCCCTGGCCAATTCCTCCCAGGTTCTTTTTCAGCATGATGTCATATGGTATGGAATATTCCTTTGGACAGTTTGAGTCAGCTGTCCTGGCTGTGCTCTCCCAGCTTCGTGTGCCTCCTCATTTGCAGGCCAGTATGAGAAACTAAAAAGTCCTTGACTGTTTCTCAACTACTAAAATGTTTGTGTTATCAACATTATTCTCATCCTAAATCCAAAACACAACACTAGGAAGAAAATTATCCATGTCAAAACCAGGACACAGCAAAGACTTGTTAGGATTTGGCATCTGTGCCCTCTAGCTATTGCCTATATGGACTGCTTGCCACCAGCTCCCAAACACACAGAATCACTAGGTTGGAAAAGACCTTCGAGCCCAACTGTACCTGTTCTCTACTAAACCATATCCCTAAGCACCACATCTACATGTCTTTTAAGTACATCTAGGCTTGGTGACTCAACCACCTCCCTGGGCAGCGTGTTCCAATTCCCGATAACCCTTTCGGTGAAGAACGTTTTCCTAACGGCTACTCTGAACCTGCCCTGGCAGAGCTTGAGACCATTTCCCCTTGTCCTATTACCTGTCACTTGGGCAAAGAGACCAACACCAACTTCTCTACAACCTCCTTTCAGGCAATTGTAGGCAGTGATAAGGTCCCCTCTCAGCCTTCTCTTCTCCAAGCTAAGCAGACCCAGTGCCCTCAGCTGGTCCTCATAAGATTTGCGCTCCAGACCCTTCACCAGCCTGGTTGCCCTTCTCTGAACACACTCCAGGAGATGTCTTTCTTGTAGTGACAGAACCCTTGAAACAACTTTCCCTGCAGTTGCTTCCCTGGCACTAAAACTGCAAACAAAGAAGCTGTCTTTCCAACTCTTATCTTGCTGCCAACCTCCTACATAGGTTATGGGAGGAATATTTCCCTGGGTCAAGTATGAAGAGGAGGAGAATTAAAGAAAAGAGCACAGAACTAGACTGGAAGAACTGACAAGAAAGAAGGAAGAGGGAAAGAGATGGAAAGGGAAGAAGAGGGGTAAAGAGGCAAGGGGAGGAAAGGCAAGGTGGAGAAGGGAAGGGAAGGGAAGGGAAGGGAAGGTTAGCAATATTTGTCCATGTTCCTCTCTGTTGGGACTGAACCTAGTAATCCCAAATCTTTGTTTCTCTTACTGTCTAGAAAGAAACTGTAATGTCCATGTGATCTCAACTCATGGCAAAAGCAGAGCCGAACAGGAGATATTTTTTTTTCCTTGCTATGAGTACCTTTCTCAGCTTGTACTACCATGACTGTTAAAAATAATTAAAGAGCCTTTTGCCACTGAGGATATGATCATTGGGAACTTTGCAATTCCATGGGATGGGGCTCTGTACTACGTTCTTTGTCAAACATCTCAGGAATTTAATCCCAACTGTATTGATTTCAAAGATTATGTTTGTGAATTTGGCTCAGGGTTTTCTGGCCTGTAGTATTTCAGCCCATGCTCCAACATGTGTGCCATTACAGTTGGTAAAGTTAATGACATTTCAACTGTTCCCTAATAAGAAAAGCTCACCAGTGTTGAACACTAAGAGCCTGTAGTGCAATCAAGTGCAGACCACCTTCCCATATGTGACTAATAGAGTTGCGTTTTGCTATGAACTTATGTTTTGCTTCAACTATCTTTATTTTTCTGTAGGGGAGAGAGAGGCTTGAATGTCTAAAAGTCTCAAGGAATGATTCAAAGTGATTGTTGACAGAATCACAGTGTGATATATTGAGATTTAGTAGAGAAACCAGGAAAAAATGCAATTTGTATCTTTGGTGGCAACATTCTTGTAACCTTCTCTTGTTGCCTGTAGTTAGAAACAAAACAAAACAAAACAAAAAGCTTCTGGGATTATTTATTTATTATTCTAACTGAGGGTTGAACCACCCTGGAGGGATCCTGCCACCTTCTGAATGAATTAATTCTGACATTTCACTTGTAATCTGAAACATGGAACCAAATCTTGTTTCAGGCAAGTTTTACTAGCTCGTTTCTTGCACTAAATATACATTGGGTAGGAAAAGCATAGGTTGTGAAGGGAAAAACAAGCCCTACCACTAGTATCGAGGCCTAGCCTTCTGTTCTTGTTCTCACAGATTGGTAATTACACACAGGAGGCTGGATGCTTTTGTGTGTGACTGTTTCAGTTTATTAGGCATTTAAACTCTTGGTTTGAGTGAGTTGATGTAGTGAATTGAAGCAGGTCAGAACTTAGTCTGTTTCAATATGGGGGTGTAACGTAATCTCACCTTCATGTAAGAGCTAAGGAGTGTGTCCCAAGACCTGAAGGTACTGAACACTTACAAAGGGAAGGTGAGTCTAATGCTGAACTCACTGCACCTCCTGTTTAAATCGTGCTATGGGTCTGCAGTTACTTTGAGGCATCTAAGAGTGCAGTGTTTTATTAATCTTTTAAATTTTATTAACCATTTCCTTTTTAGCTAAAGACTGGATATTTGAGGTCTAACTCAACTACTGTAAGCCAGGAACAATCAAAAACATATATTGTGGTGCTTTTCAAGTTTCCTTCCTAATTTATGAAGACTGTGTGGGAGAAGACAACAATCTGTACTCAGGAGAAATGCAGTGAATCAGCCTGTATGGTGAAATGTTCTTTTACGCAGCTGCTGTACCTTGGAGAAAAAAAACAAATAAACTCCAGATTCTACTTTAATCATTCTCATAAAAAAAAACCAACAAAAAAAAAAGAAAAAAGAAAAAGTGAAGCTGTTGTTCTTAAAACAACAATGCTGCTCAACAATGGAATCTACAGTATTAATGCAACATTTGTTATTGTCTGGAGACGGTGTAATACCCGCCTCCCTTTCTATTTGGCTGCAAGAGCAATATTAATTAATCACACTGGACTATAATGGAAGTTGGGTGAAAGCACGGAGGGGGAACAGTGTGGATATCTATCATCATGGGGAAGGATCTAGGAGGGGTTCTTCCTTCAATGCCCCCATATGCAAACAGTGCTAATTGAGACGCTTTCATAGGAAATTCAGTGTTATCTGCATACCCAGCTGTCCAGCTAGGGGCAGAGAGAAGCAAGCACAGCCCTCGCTGCCCTTCTATCCTCTGCTATGCAGAGTGATTATCAACAATAGCCACATCTCGCCTTGCTCTTTCACCGTGCAGGGACATAAAAGGTGGCAGAACAGGTGCTTACACACATAGAGCCACCACAAAGAGGCACCTGGAGGAATCAGGGTCAGTCTGATTTGACCTGAGTCGAATTATCACCCTTTGTTCCTACTCTGGAGAGTAAAGGACAATATGGAAATGGGCTCCGTGACAAGACAGAGCAGTGTCTGTTCCTCTACACCTTTTGTGGAACAGAAACCGAGGAATTGACACAGATGTCCTCAACACAATTGAGGACTGACTGTTTTCTGTTTCAGCCTGTATGTAGTAACTCACCAGTATCAATGAGCTGTGAGCATAACAACATGGATTTTGAAGGACTGGGAACCTGATGTAAAACCTGAGGTATCTAGTGCTCTGACATCTCTCTTCTATCTGTTTTCATAGTGCAGGAAACTCCAAAGAGTAAGGCTGGAAGCTTTTAATTCCCAGAAACTCCCACCAGTGATATCTTTGCTGGTCACAGTCCTCGGTGGTTCACATGTCTTTGAAGGCACAGTAGAATAACGTTCCTTTGCACATTCCCACTTCATCTGGTCTAACCAGATACAGCAATGGCCCGACAAAAGCCGGTGACCTCAATAACAACGGTTCTTGTTCATTGTGGGCATCTCTTGCAAGTCTCAAGGGACTTCTAAGGCTTTTGGCAGTTCATCTATCTCCAGAGAAGGAGACTTCATCACCTCCCTGGGCAGCCTATTTGTTTAAGGAGAAAGGGTTTCAAGCACTTTTTCTTAGTGGTCAGGCCCAGACTTGGCCACCATGACTTACACGGCTGCTTACAGGGGGATCCCATTGTAAAAAAAGGCAAGCCCTTATCACTGCCCTAAATAGAAAATGGCCACTCACCATTTCTGACCTTACTCTCCCAGAGGTAATACACATTGCAGCTGAAAGCAGGACCTTCATATTTGCAACACATTCCTTCCACTACCAGCCAGCTCCAAACACACCTTAGAGCAAACCTGGCATCAAGCAACATGAGCTACAAAATGCTTCCCTCAGAGCAGGCTCTGTCTTACAGCAAAGTATGAAATCCCGGCTCACAGAACAGATTTGTAAAGGCACTCTGTGGAAAGTCAGTAGGAATTAGGCATCAAGGCATCTCTACAAATCCTATTTGGTGAGGATTTGGATCCGGGCACCTGACATTTTTCTCAGGTCCTGAACTTCACTCAGTGGATTTGCCCTGTTTCTTTTCCACCTGCATGGTGTGGAAGAAAAGCAACAGTTTGCTTCTGTCCCATTTCACAGGCATCATAAATGGTCCAGTGTACTTCAGCTACATACATGCTTTTCCCACCAGAGCACAATAATTTATGAAATCAGATTCATGCAGTTGTCTCTACTGCCTGGGTTAAAATTTTTCATAAGCTTGATCTGAAATGCAACAGAGATAAAGTGATGATTCACCTGCTTGTATTCACAGCTTATTTTACTGAGCATTGCAATAGTTTATCTTCTCCCAGAACACCCAAATATGTTTAGATGGAGTTTGATACTGTGCCATTGTGAGCTTTTGTTATTTTCTTTAAATTCTTATGGTGGGGCTCAGTTGCAAAATGAAGATCTAGATAAACCTGCATACCAAGGGCAGAGGTGTCTACATCCCTCGGTTCAGTCTGGGAAACTAAAAGACTGGGATGGAATTTTATGCCAACCTTTTCCTTTCCTGACATTGAGGGTGGCAGCAGCTGTTTGTGTTGGTGTTAATGACTTTGTGCCCAAAAAGACCCAGCAAGTGACAGATTGTTAATGATTGTGTAGGGTGATCATCTTTCAAATGGTTCTAAAGTATCTTTTTATTATCATTGGTATCATTCATTGTCGTGTGTGATAGCACTTACCAGATTCCAACTCCATCACTCACAAGCAGTCCTTCACCTGGGAAGAAATTGGATTGTTTAGGTTAGATAGAACAGCAAATCCTTCCCTGGGGGTGGGAAAAATTAATTCTGATATTTATGATAAACCTGGGAATATTTCCCTTCAGTCGTGGGATACAAGGACTAGAACACTATAGCAAATTTTAATTTCTACATCCTTGCTATATTACAGCATGAATACATGACAAACGATATCCAGCATTGCTGATACTATGCAGATGCTGAAGTTTAGGCATGCAGGTAGTCCAGTTTAATTCGATTATAGTAACATGCAAGCAAAACCAATACTGATATTTAGAGAAAAAATCCAAACAAACAGTATTCTCTGTATTGCTAATCAGGGGTGTGTGCTAGTGAAGATGTTGATGTAAGAGCATATTTCCTAGGCATGCTTCAGAAGCTGGCCATCTTTCATTTATCTTTCTGGAAGAAATCCTAAACCAGAGGTATAATACACTTTTCTGTGGGATATCTGGGCCTCACTTTTCTCTACATTCTCACTTCCATTTCTCATTTCTGCATTGTGTGTGTGTTGGGAATGAATCAGGGTCCTGCTAGTGGCAGCGGGTGCTGAAACAAACAGCAAGTTCTGCTCAACCCTGTGGCAGAGAGAAGCTGGGGGCGAGTTAGGAAGCTGAGTAAATGTGCTCTAACTGAGAGATGATTTAGTGGGAATACATCAGCATCTGAAAAGTGATGGTTGAAATGCATCTGAGCTCTAGGGTGGGCTATTTTAAGCATGGAGAATGAATTGTATCTGACCTCAGAATTAGCCTGCAGGTGGGACACCTCTGCAATGCACGATGGGATTCTCAGGAACTGAGAATAGGCTTGCAAATGCATCAGGCTGGAGTACCTGAGCTTCAGAGTCAGTTTCTTTTCCTTGGAGGCTGGCACCTGAATTGCTTGGCTTTTTTGGAGGACATGACAGGAAGCAGCAGGAAGAGGGGGGCAACTAAAGCTTTTGTTTGCTGTTTTCTTTTTTTCTTGAAAAAAAATTAAAAGGTCTCAATTTCATCCCAATATGGAATGGAAAACTGTTTCTCGACTTGAACATATTCTTGGAATGGGAATAAATGGTTTCTTGCTCATTTCTATTCATGGTTCTTCATTCTTTCTATTTACAGCCATGGATTTCAGAATATGAAATCTGAAGTCCAAACACCTTTGAATAGCGATCCTCCCAGGAGATGCTTAGTACGGTTGCTCATGGGTGAGTGAAGATGAAGGGCAGTTGCCTTATAAAAAGCATTCCACTGCTTTCCTTACTTAATTTTCACAGTATTCCTCTGGCCTTCAATTAACGCAACCATTTAGGAGAAGGAAAAAAAGCTGAAAGCTTGTCATAAATAATTATATAGTCCTGCAGTCCTCTTAGCAATGTTCAGCAGTTATTTTTGAAGCATGCCAGCACTAATACACAATCGTTAAAGTGCTTCAAGTTATTTGCTTTTTGTGTAGTGGTGAATTTTTCCACTGATGTTTTTCATTAGATGAAAACAATGCAACTGACTGGGAGCCAAGAAGATCCTGTATTCTAATCCATGTGAGACAAGGATTTGACTGAGAGCTTGTCATCATAAGCGTGGTTTCCCAGGCCAAAAAAACAAACAAGCAAACAGAAAAACCCTGAATCCCACCAAAACAATGTTAGTAGATAAGGGGAAAAAAGCACAAATGTCCATTGATTGTGTTACTGACACCTCTGTTGAATGAACTGGGGCAAGATGATTCATAGTATTATGATTTTACTAGATCAGGGATATTACTAATTAAGTAAGTAGCCATTGCAGCCAAGTGCTTCATCTTCTGACCATTTTTCTATTTACCATTCTCTGGAATCCTATCTCCCTTATTACATTGTTGGATGCAGGTCTTGCTATAGTTATCCATGCCTTTTCTACCTTAAAATTAATCTAACATAATATGCTGCATGGGAACCATCTGCCAAGATGTTCTGGGAAACGTGCTAGTGCAGTGTATAGCTAGCCTCTTATTGAGCAGCAGAGAGCTTTACCTCGGTGCTCTGTGTTCAGCACTACTGCTTCTTCATTTCCTTGTGGCATTTAAAGTGATGCTTTTTACCACTGAAACTGAAACAGGCCTCTTTTACCTGGTTAACTTAAGGAACTGTCTCTGCTGTGCAGTGCTATCTCCAGAAATGACGAAAGCTAAAATACCTAAGTCTCTTGTAATTACTATCAAAATCGGTCATCTGATAAGCTTGACTTGACCACTCTCAGCAACTTTTAATGTCAGGACACAGAAGTCATAAGAAATGCTGAACTGGAAAAAGAGAAGAAAGAAAGAAAAAAAAAAAGAAGAGACAATCCTTATTATAATGCACTGTGGTGGTTTAGCCCTGGCTGGAGGCCAGATGCCCACCAAAACCAGTCTTTTACTCCCCTTTCCAGGTGGACAGGGGAGAAAAGATATATTAAGAGGCTTAGGAGTCAAGATAAGGACAAGGAGAGATCATTTTATCAGCGACGATATGGGCAAAACAGACTCAACACAGTGCAGGAAAGAACTATTCTAATTTATTACACTACACTAGAAAGAACAGTGAAGAACCGGAGTCAGGAGTGCAATCAAATCTTAAAACAAATGCAACCAGATCTTAAAAACACGTTCCCCCCACCACTCCCTTCTTAGCAGACTTTAATCAGAATCTTGCTCCCTTCTTCCCCCCCGCTCGCAGTACAGGGGGGGCAGGGACTGGGGAACGATGGGGTTCTCAGTAGCACCTTCCCCCCACCCCTCCATTCTAAGCAGAATTCCCTTTAGCCATGATTTTACTCCCTTCTTCCCCCCCTGCTCGCAGTACAGGGGGGGGCAGGGACTAGGAAATAATAATGGGGTTCTCGGTTACTTCATGAGCTGTTTTCCTTTCCCAGATCTTAAAACACCTCTACCTCCCCACCCCGCTCCCTCCTTAGCAGACTTCAATCTAGTCATGATTTCACTCCCTTCCTCCCCCCGATCACAGCACAGGGGGGCAGGGACTGGGAGACGGGGGCTTCGGTCAGTTCCTTGCAAGTTGGTTTCCTTCTCGGCCGGGGGGGGGAAAATCCATTCCACACACCCTCCCCCTGCTGCGCCATGAGAGGCCCCGGTACTAGAGACAAGTCCTCCAGGAACTTTCTCCGTGTGTCTCATCAGCTGCTCCGCCTGGATCCCTGCTGTGGCGGGCAGCAATAAATCACAATGTCTCTCAGTCCAAGTCCTCACACGGGGCACACCAGCCTCCCCCAGCAAACCTGTACCAGTGCAATTCTCTCTCTCTCTCTCTCGCTCATCTCTGTAGGTTCCAAGTGCTGGCAGGGGCTTGCTTCAGCGTAAGGGTCACAGCGTCTTCTCTATGTCTCCACCTGCTCCATCCAGCGTGGAGCCCCTCCACGGGCTGCAGGTGGGGTCTCGGCCTTTACAATGGGGCTTCTCCACGGGCTGCAGGGGCATCTTTCTCTCCGGCACCTGGGGTGCCCACTCCCCCTCCCGGCCTTGGTGTCTGTACAGCTCGTTACATCTTCTCACTCCTTTCTCCGGTGGCAAAATGCAGCTGCTTCCGGGTTGTTTTCTCCTATATGTGATTCTCAGAGGCGCTGTGACTATCTCTTACTGGCTTGGCCCCGGTCAACAATGATTCTGGCCTTGGATTGTTTACATTTTGGAGCTCCAGAGAATTCCTGCAGCTCCTCACAGCAGCCATTTTGTGCACCCCTGTTCTTTTCCAGCACCCAACCTCACAAAACCACGACATGCACCATTTTCACACTTAGATAACTTAGTACTATGGAGAGGCAACAGTGCTAAAGAGAGGTTGCCAGTTTATCTGATCAAGAGAGTACGATGAAGTACGTATTATCAAGTATTTTATGACAGTTCTTTGTGAGACTGAGCAAAGCTATGTAAAATTTTCTTCCCCATCACCTGTCTGGGAATCACTTGCGTTGGTGGTAGGTTACTTCTGCCAGAAAACAAAATAATGCAATTAAACTGGCAGTGTTCATTTCAAGCCTCGCATGCCTTGAACTTCCTCACAGAGAAATAATTCACTTCAGATGACTTCAGCGCTTGTAAAATGAGTCAAAGAAAAGAAAATATCATATAAATCTTAAAGAACTACTCTGGGTAGACAAATATTCTATATAAAATTTTTTTTTGTGAACATATATGCATGAATCTTCTGATTTTGGCCGCACAAATAGTGTGATCAGATGAATGGGTCCAGATTAGTTACACCTTCACTCCCAGAATCTAAGACGCAATTAACCCTTTATTCTTGGAAGGAGAAAATACTTTAAACTACAGGGCATTCAGCCAGAATATTGGAGTTTAGGCAGGATGGATATATAACCGTCAGTGTAGATGTGTGTCCTAAATTTGTTTGCTTGCAAACACTGGGGCAAGAGAAATGCAGGTAGCACAGGAGTTTCAAGGCTCAGGTAAATATAGAGGAAGTACCACTGTGAGAAAAGGAAAGATCACCACATAAGGGCCACATCAGGAATTATGGAACAATTATGAATATTTAAGGGTAACTTGCCAACAGGAAGAGAAATATCTGCAGTAAAAAATGAGCATATCTAAACAGACAGAACAGAAATAAAATCACATGAGCCCAAGGGCTATTATACATGAAATTAGGCATTAACTAGAAGCTAAATTTCATGGGTGAAGAACAGACCAGTCCTAGTTAAAGATAATTTGAAAGGAAAAATTAGATTGTTGAGGATGATGAGTGGCATTCCAAGCAGTTATAGAAATAATAATAGGATGGAAGATGAAAACACCAGAGATCTTACTGAGAACATCAGGATAGAAATTTGCAAATAGTTAGGGTCAAGCCAGGGTGCTTTACCCAGGTGCTTCAAACATTATAAATAATTTTCTTATTTTATTTTGTTTCTGGTTAAGCTTTATTTTTTTTTGTTCCAAATGGTTGTTGATCATTACATATGAGCAATAAAAAATGTGACTGTGTGGGCTGACTATAATGAAGCTGGGATTTTGTGCTCATTCATCACAAGATGTAACTCTTAAGTGCATCTGTTACCTATTTCAAGATCTTTTTTTCTTATGGGTAGCTTTATGGATAATTAGGCTAGTGAGGATCTTTGTAGAAGATCATCAGGAAAGAAGGTACATAGAGGCTTCAGCATAGTGTCTCTGGTGGGTTCAGTCATGATGGAAAAATTACAGAAAAATAGGGTTTACCTCATACAGATTTAGTGAAGCAAGCTTCCCTCTGCAATTAATATAGAGAACCTAAATAGTAGTTTAGCTAAGACACTTCCAAATGACTGATAGCATAAATCTCACCTTAGGAATGCAATAAATATCTCTCTGCTTAGGTTAAATCCTCCAAGAAGCCCTCCAAGAAGAGACAAACATACAGGTCCCTCATATAGTTAGTGGAAGTTGGGTACAGACCACAGCAGGTACCTGTAAATCCCCAGCCTCAGGCATCAACCTCTCCGTTGTAGTCCGTAGAAAAGGAGACAGATGGTAACAAAAGCCTGCATGCAAAAAAGCCTTGACCTCATCTAAAGGTCTCTAGTTATGTGTTGCTTATATGTAGTTCCTGTGAACTTCAGAGCACACATAAGCAGTGAGCTGCTGGCACATGGGAAGGGGGTAGGAGTAAGCTTGAAAGTGGTCACATGTGTGAATTAGTGCAGAGTCTAAACACTGGTATTCATACTCTCTGTGCAAACAGCAGAAGTTGTTTAAGGAAATACCTTCTCAGCTGTTTGCTTACTGGAGGCTACTGTTCCTGTAACTGTGCTAGTAGAAAGCAACATGTATGCGTCAGCAGCTCCCACTCACAGACCTGCATCTTCATGCAAGACCACTTTTATTACCCCTATCAGCTGGGATGCTGGACCTGAATTTCTCATCAGGGAGATGTGGGCACAAATTGAATTGCTCTGATTCTGTCATGAGGAGGCAGGAGGAAATGGTGGGCAGTGGAAGGCTGTAAATTAATAGCCTGACATCCACCAGAGATGCTTTCTTTAAGCCCTCAATAAGTGCAGAATTTGATTCTTCATCTTCTCCAAAAGACTATGTCATTCATTTGCAAGTGCGACAGTCAGAGGTTTGCTTATGGTAGGGGACATGGTTCCAGCTAGAGCAAGCTGTTGAAGACAGCAGAGGTCTAAAGGCATAATCAAGGATTAAATACCTGGCTCTGACTGACTTTTAGTGTAACCTAGTGCTTAGTGTAAGCAAGTGTACTCTGCACCATTCACATGCTTCTCTGTGGACCTCAATGTGCTGTTTTTCAATACATTTCTGAGATGTGTTTAGTCTTTGCCTAGAAATCACTGTGCTATTTTTGTGTATTCAGATCTCTGTATCTGTATCATTCCAGTTTGGAGAGGCCAACTGTTCCCTCTGTTTTCATATGAAGATAGAATGAATCAGTGTTACTTCCACCCGTATTGCTGTTCCCCCAAATGCTTTCACAGATGTACCAGGAACATGGAGTTCTGTGGTCTATAACAGTAATAATGGGCAGACTGGGTTGGTTTCAAAAACCACCCTGTGGGAACTATGCAGTTATAAGTAACTCAAGGCTGGTAGGAGTTATCACATGTTGAGTGAAGAAAAATCCCATGAGGGTGCTCAGGTGATAGCAAATCGCTAAGAGGAAAAAAAAGTCACAGAAGCAAAAAGGCTTCCAGTGATCTGATTTACATGTGTAAGGGAAGAAAGTTACTGTGCCTCCAAGCCTAGCCAGCCCAGTACTTAAGAGATGACTATAAGGAAACTCTACTAACTGGTGTATCATCTCTTTTCAGTTTGTTGGGTACATTTTAGGTGCCTGTCAGGAAGGATGGTACCACTCCATAGATTCTGTTCCCCTCAGAAATATGTGAGAAATCTAGCATATACTCCTAAGTGTAAGGAGACTGCTGATTTTATATTCAGCCTGCTGTGAGAACGAGTTCACATCACAGCATCGTTGCGCATCACTCGTACTAGCTCAGCACAGGTATCACTTTGAGCTCAGAATGAAGCAACTAATTAAGTCTACATTTCAGATGAGGAAGAAGATGAGGGAATTACTGAAGGTAAAAAAGTACAGTGACCTGGTGATGAAGACAGGAGGGAGAGCAAGGTCTTCAGCTGGTAGACCTTTAACGTCTGCAAGCCTAGGCTTTT
>VZTU01034139.1:116644-185601 GCA_013400835.1 Zapornia atra | reverse complement strand
GTGATATTAATACACTGACATAAGCTTGCCTTGAATAAATTAAAATTGTAAATTAGCAGACATTTCCTACCCGCTAGGTTAGCAAGATTGTAGAACTGGCTTCCAAGAGTATTAGTGAGTAAACAGTTTGACGACAGATGCTAATAAATTTCTTAAGGGAATTATATGCCATGTCTCCCTGAAGTAACACAGGCTGGGTTCCGTGTCAGAAGATGCCTTTGCCATCCATGTCATGTGTTCCAATGAAAGCGATAATAAATGGAATTGCATTACTATTGAATCAGTAGAGCACTGTTACTACCAATTGTTGCTTGGTTATTGACACTGCAGAGGTCAATTGAGTAATTCAGTATGGGTCTTTGTCAAACATCTGGTGAAAACCAGATGTAACTTTTTAAAAATATAATGCTTTTTATGTTCTGGGTTGTGGAGTTGGTTTTTGTTTTGGGTTTTTTTGTACCAGAGGTAAAGAAACATTGTGGACACTTTTCTAAAGGGTGGGATTATTAATGTGATTTGTCTGGTGAGATTGTTTGAGTGACTGATTTATCTTATGATATTGTGGGCTTGGTGTCTGGAAATAACTTCAGAAACCAGTGTCAGTCACAACCAGGAGAGAGACAGGGACTTGTCGAGATTATTTCTTTCCCATTTCTTCCTCTTAGATAGGGAAGCTACTTGCTGCCCTTCATTCAGAGCACATTCTCTGGCAAAGTTAGCTCACCTTTTACAAATGAAGGAAGAAACAAAACAAGCTCTACAGCCAGAAACATTCAAGAAATAAAATTTGTATAATGTGTTTTCCTACAGAAATGTTAATTCATCCAGATAGATAGAAACATTAGGTGGGAATACACCCATGTTGATAGGAATTTCTTCCAAAGATACAACCACAAAACCAAACAAAAGAAATTAAAAGCAAGTGAAACCTCTCAAAAAACCTGACATACTTAAATTGTTGTATCAAGCTAAAACCAGGTTTGCAAAAATTTAGTTGACTATGGACTTCTATTTTCATCCCTGAGAAACTTCAACATCTGAATCTTATTTGGAGCAAAATCTAATTTCTAAATCACATAATTTACTGCCACAGTGAAGGAAATTCCAGTTCCGTCATAGCACCAATTAAAACATAAAACATAGTGTAGGCAAAGTTTAGATCTTCATGGAAAATTCCTGCTTTGCTACAAAGACACACAGTACTGGCTCTCCCTTTCTTATTTAGAAAAAATATTTTTTCTCATCAAGTACTGCACATAATAAATGAAGAAGCGATCATTTTACATTCAGTTACTCACAGTCTACTTTCCATCATAGCTGATGGAATACAGCTAGTTTTTAAGTGACTGGATTTTGCAAACCAAGGTTCTGTGAGGATGTGAATGAGGAACTCAGGAACACACGATATGGACAGAATTTTTAAATGCTGTGCAAAGTTGTTCTTAGTTATTATTGCTGGCAAAGGAACCCTCTGTTGTTTCTTGAAAATAACAAGCACAGATCAGTATTATGAAGCCATGATTTTCATAGGTCTATTTTCTCAGGCAAATAATTCAAGATCATGCAAACACCACCTGCTCATGACTACTGGTCTTTGGCAAACAGTCTTTGAGTAAGAAATCTAGCTTGAAGAGCTGTGATGTGTAATAAATACTGGTATTAACAGTTAAAAGTTTAGTGTTGGCCAAAATCTCTAGTCTGAGTACTTCTGTACATAATCAGCAGGTTCAGTCATTACTGCAAGTTGATTAGCCTGGAAGCAGCCATGTTTCAACAGCAAATCTCTGTTGATTAAAACTTCTTGGCTTATTGTCTTGGCAACTGTTTTTGCCAAAGCTTGAGCCATAAGTCCATGATTCCAACAAAGGAGTCACTGACTAGTCTTTACAGCTGGAGGGAAAAATAGGTTTTAGAGACAATGCAGAAAAAGTGTAGCTCAGACATACAGTGGCATAGGAAAGCTACTGCTAGAAGACCATTTCAGCTGAGGTAACCCAGGTCTAATCCCATTCCACACTCTGAAAATGATAAATTCAATACTGACCTTGTGTGCATGTTCAAGATCATGAAGCAGAAGGATGCCAAGGTGAGGACATCTAAACAGTTTGGATTTCCTTCCTGACTCTGTCATAGTTTCCTTCTGTCACCCAGCAAATTACATGCTTGATTTGTGCTACTGTTCTATCGCTGTAAAAATGGGATGTTGCAATTCATATTTTCCATCTCTGTAGCAATTTAGAGTATAAATATCTTGAGCCTAGGGCTATCTTTCACCATCTTTTTTATAAGGCACACAGTACCGAAAAGGTTTCTGTGGGTTGGTGCTTCCTTGTGCTGGAATGATACAGATTTTATGTTTGTCATTTCCCCAGAGTTCCATTTCTTCATTTGGTTCTGAAACAGGTGCTTTGTAATAAAAGATTTTTCACAAAGTGCTTTCAAATATTTTTAGTAATTTTCCTCAGCAAATGGATTCTAAAGAGTTGTCACTACCAGTGTACACTTCTTTAGAGTAGGAATGCAAAGTAGTAATTATTTGTATATTTTTTCTTTTGATCTGATGATGCCATGAAATATATTTGTAACACACTGCAGTTAAATGCATCTGTATTTCCTTGCATTTCATGTGTTTATTAAAAAAAATAAAATAAAATTGCATAAAGCCAAGCTTCCAATAAAGCCTGCAATCTTCCCAGCGCTTAGTATTTGTACTTGGCTATGCCTCCAAAGTGATAGGACGGGCAAAGCCCATTGTTTTCTCAAGTCACATACAAGTTTTTAATTTTCTATCAGAGACACCAGCTTTACATGACCTATTTTCAGTGCTTTTATTGTTTGTGATACCCAGCTTTACCATAGGTTGATAAAGATATGTGACCTACCTACATTCTGCACATAATATGCATTTTCATTTGTGCGTCAGCTACCCAACTAACCAGACAACCTTATTTTACCAGTTCTTACATCTATGCATCTTTTAATTACCCATTTCTCATCACCCCATCTTTCCAACAACTTTGTGTGCCAAGAGAGCACTGAAGGTAATGGTAACAAATCATACAAGAATGCAAGCTGAACAGACCACCTGTGCTACAGTCCTGATGGAAATGAAAATGAAATAATCTGTATGGATGACATTTTAGTAGCTGTTTAGTACAATAATCACACTGAGTGAAATCTTTGTCAGACAGAGACAATCTTTTAAGGGCTCAACATGATTCTGGTGAAGTAAAAATCAACTATCAAGTGACTTTTATTGAAATCATCATATGAGGAATGAGAACTGTCTTGGGACAGAGCCACTGGACTCAAATTAGGTAAAAATCTGAATTCTATTCAAGCAGTAGTATGTCTTTTGGCAAGTGATTTCAGCCCAGGTAATTCAGTAAATGTAGTTGTATCTCTGGCTTCTCAGTCCCACTTGTTTAGCTATTTTCACACAAGCTTACTAAAATGTTACATTTGGCAGTTGCTGAAACCACATATGAATGCAGAAGGTTTAGCACATTAGACCAAGCGGTCTAGACCCTAACACACCTTACTAACACTCATTCACTCTTAGTAGGTTTGTAAAGGGAAATATAGAGCCATCACTGTATTGGAAATAGCACAGCCAAAAACATCTAGTCAAAGATCTGACTAGTGAATAGAAACACAAATCTAATCTAAGAAGAAGATTTGATGATGTGAAGATGTTTGTAGACTTCTGGTATTGGATAAAGCAATAGAGATCAGAAGAAAATGGGCATGTAATGAATCAAGAGAGCAACACATCCTCCAGAAGAAGATTATCAAGAGATTCTTCACTCTTAGGATGAAAATTTGCCATAGGAAAAGACATAAGTCTTACAGATTCAGTGCCAAGGAGTCTCTAGCCAAAATCCATCACTTAACTCAAGTGAACTCCTAGAAGAGAATAAGAACAAGGCAAGGCTATATGATACTTGCTTTCTAATATTCCCCTCAGCCTCCAGTTGTTTTAGTTCAGGGGATTTTCTGAATCTGTCATATGGCTACTTCCCCAAAGGGTATCTCTTCCAAACTCTTATTCAGCCTTAAACTCACACATTTTTTATCTGCAGGAGTCCTTAGCAAGACTATGGGAGGAAATTAATATTGTTTAAGCAAAAACATTAGAAAGAAGAGTGAAAAAGAAAAAAATGGCACCAGTAATGGTATCTGTCATGACTTTGAAGAGCTATGACCATTTCCAAAACTGTTCATAGAATCTCCTGGGTTGGAAAGGACTTATAAACATCATCAAGTCCAACTCCTTGCTCCTTAGAAAACCAATCAAGTCAGAGCATGCGACTGAGTGCATCATCCAGATGCTTCTTGAACTCAGTCAGACTCAGTGCTGTGACGACTTCCCTGGGGAGCCGGTGCCAGTGCCCAACCACCTTCTCAGTAAAGAACCTCTTCCTAATATCCAAACTAAACAAACCTCTTCTGACACAGATTCATAATAGACATCTCTCAAAAATTACTGTCATACAGACACTGATACCAGACCAGGACACTGTGCTATGTGCTTTAGCAACAGTGAAGCAAATAGGCTCAGAGAAACACTATGTGCTTTACTTGGTAAAGCAGAGGTGTCCCTGAGAGCAATTGACCATTGCAACACACCACCAATGACTGGGGCAGATTTGCAGTAACTTGCATTTCTAAAATCAAGGGATATTGTTCTTCTAAACAGGACTTAATGTCAGGCATTTCAACCATCTATGGTATAGCAGAGGTCATGCTACACAATGCTCCCTTCTACAGTCCTGTGACTTTTTCAGATGCAGGCCTTGCATATTTACAGAGAACACAGGGACTCTTTTTTTTTAAAACAGAACAGGGTGTTGTTCAATGGGACTGACCTGGCTTAGCAGATGTTAAAGATCCATTGTTATAGAAGAAGCAATAATTGAAACCAGCTTCTTTTCAGCCAAATGTTTCTCTGCTTCTGGATAAAATAAATGGGAGGAAAATAGAAGGGAAGTGGAAAGAGCATCTCTCTCTTTGTGTATAGATCTATGTCTGTGAAAGGGTTTCCTTTCAGAAGGGTGAAGATACCATCATTTGTCTTCTGGAAAGGGTAGATTTGTATTCACTTTTATAACTTCAGCAAACCTGCCTGTGATACTGTGTAGTACATGTATAAGGTCATGAAAATTTCAAGAACTTTACAAAGAGAATCAGGTAGCATGCACAGCAGCGTGTTCTTTCTTCACCAAGGCAGACCAAATGATCGTGTCAGCTACAAGACTGGATGTTTGTGCAGTAGTGGAAACAATCCTCACTTCCCCTCAGATGCAGAAGGGCTTCCAGTATACTTCAGTTAAATGAAAGACCTGAAATCTATCTCCTGAACTGAACATCCTGAGCACATGGGAGAGGGAAACCTACACTGGAAAGAGTATCCTCACTTTGCAAACTGATTTATCGCTGCCATATGGAAAAACCAGTGCTCAGGCACACATCATGCCTTGGGAGACAGACCAAAAAGCCTAATCCTTGATGCAGCTCTGCATATGATATACAAGACAGTGCACACCTCCTGTATGCAAAACAACTTAAACTCCAGGTGTCCTATTCTCCTCCATTTCCATTGATGGCATGTTTTATGAGATTCTGTCTACAAAATACTCCAGCACTGACTTGACCACTTGATATTGGCAATGTTACAGAGTAACAGAATGGTATTGGTTGGAAGGGACCTTAAAGATCATCTAGTTTCATCCCCAAAGGAATTCTCTTTGCTGTGTGGTTTTCTGTTCTAACTTCAGTCTTGTGCTGCCAAAATGTGACGGGATTTCAGCCACCCCATGTTCCACCAGGAGTCTGACAAAAGTGAGTTCACTTCATCCCTTATTAAACCACTGAGACAAAAGGCAAACTATGTAAACTATGCAAATTGCTAGTGGCTTTTTCATGTCTCTAATGATACTATGCTAACATGAAGACTCAGTGGTTGGGGAGAAGTTTATTTTGTTTCGTTTTGCTTTGAAAACTATGTATTATAATGTTTCTGTTTCATTAGATGGGAAAAAAAGGTTTGCTCTTTTTTTGTGGGAGAATAAGATTTTAATTGTATTAACAAAAAGACAGAATCTGGGTCCTTCAATAAGCAAGGACAATTATTCATAGTATTTGCATATAATAAGAAGCATACTAATGTCAAGGCGGAAATAAGCCACCAGCTTACTTTTCACTAAATCGTGCAATTATTTTTTTCCAGACCAAACATTTTACTAGAAGATGTATGACTGACAGATGAAAAATAACTAACAATGTTCTCTGTTTCTTTTTCTCCAAAAGGAAAAAAAATAATTATGTGAATCCATTGGCTAAAATGAGGATGATCATTTTTAGAACAATTTTTTGGGAGAGTAGAGTTTTTGTTTCCTTTTGTTAAGCTTGATTTAAAAAATGAGACTTCCCTAAGTCATACTTAAAGGTGATTTCTTTTAAATTAGTGAGATTACAGGCAGCCAATTTCGATGATTCCTCCTAGTCATTAGGTTTAGCCCTGATGAGTGCAGAAGAAACTTTTCTTGCCTGCATAGGCTTTGCAGGAACTTAACTTTCAGTTCTGTTTATTCCTTTATCTGAACACAAAAAAGGCTTTAATAATTTTTTTTAACTTAATACCACAATTTACGCCCCTGGGTAAGGGCAACTGAGCCATGCTATGCCCAGTTGTGTAGTCCTGGCTGCTGGAGGCACAATTTGGCCATCTCCCAGCTGCATATGATGACAAAATCTGATGGATTTCATTCCCTGGATTCCTCTGGGAGGACATCCCAGCACAGGCACAGAATGAACCTGAGTGGGCTAGTCTGGATGATCAGGGGCACAGTACTAGCCAAGCTGTAGTATAGGCATAGCCATGGTGCCCACATAACTACTGTTTTGTCTACACTATCTGATTCAAGAAGGTGGCATGCATCATTGCCACCCTGAAACATTGTAGAGTAACACCTGTCAGTATAAAAATTCCTGTGGGCACGATCGTCTTCTGGTGACTTCATACTTTATAGAGGTCACAGGATCAGATCTGAAAATTTTATATTGCTCAATGTGGAGTCCAAATGTTCAGTGCTTGCCAGGAATCCTTTCTGCAAAAGGTGTCGAGCCTTCACATTGCGACTTTCTGAACTTTCTTCTATATTTCCCTTCATTTTTCTTTGAAGTGCAATTTACATCACACGCAGCGGTGGGAAGCTGAAAATTCACAGATCCCGCAGATTTAATGTTAGCTTGCTTAGGAAAAGGATGAAGAAAAAAAAATTGACTAAAAACTAAATAAGCACTTTAATAAATATTAATAGCAAGGCTTTGCACTTATAGAACAGTTTCCATCTGGAGGACTTGCCTGTCTTCATAAATATTAACAATCTAGTTCCATCAAAATCTATCAGAATATTTCCACTGGAAATCTATGGAAAGGGGTCTTTTGTGATTAATGTTTTTCTGTCTCACAGTAATCCTGTTCCTCCTTGGATCTTGTCAGGTATTCAAGCACGTGCTCTAAACAGGCCTCTGTCTGAACATCTCTCCTTGATTTGTGAGCTTAATTATCCCTGAAGTGAGGTGGTGACTTCTTGTGTTTTGGGGTTTTTTTTCGTCCTCTAGAAGGACAAGGGAGAGCTGGTCTGAAAAGTGTTATCATCAGGAACAACTATATCTGCTTCATTTGGCTATTCCTGAAAGCAGGATGCATATCCCTTCTTCCCTTATTTCCTGAACCCCCTGACTTAACTATTTCTCTGCTGCCAGCCATCCCCTGTGTTACCAAAGGGCAGTATTAATATGAACAAGAATCAGATCTTCATTAAAGGAGTGCTCAAAACGTGATGTAACATCTTTAAAGGAATCATATGTCTCAAAATTGTTGATTTTGGGGTTTTTTGTTGGTTTGTTTTATTTTTTCACTTGGCTTTGCTTGAGAGAAGTACTTCAGTGAAGAGGCAAGACCCTGCCCTGCAAATTGGCTGGCTGTGTGCCACTGGGAGTCACAAGATCCTGGGTAGTTCCAAGGCATCACCAGAGGCAGAGCTGCTGCTTCCCATGACACAAGGTGACATTTGAGTTGCGAAGTCAGCAGGAGCCCAGAGCTGCCACCTCACAGAGAGGCCAAATTTGGTCATTCAAATAATATTTATTTTCCCATTAGGAATGTTTTGTTTTGTTTTTGCTCATGCAGGTTATTTGCTTGTTTTACTCTCTGTTGCCTTTTTTCTTGCTTCCTCAAATATTAATTCATTGAATAATTTCTCTCAGGGTATCCACAGTGTCAAAAGAAAGACTCAACTCAATTCTGTGAAGGGGGAATTTTCTGCAGTTTGGTTTGATGCTGATGAAGGATTTGCTTTGTTTTCATTTCATGGATGCAACCACTTCCTTAGACTGTGACACACTGCTGGACACTTTCTTTCTTTGCAGTTTCCAATGGAAAGTAATCTAGTTTTAAAATATGTTTTAAGGGGCTTTTTAAACTTTGTTTAGTGTTATTTTTAAACAATTTTCTCTTTTTGTACTTAATTTACTTTATAGAAAAATAAATATTTGAAACATGGGGTGTTAGGAGGGAAGGTTGATTTCCCTTCTCCTACTTCCCTCATCTCTAAATGAACAAACACCCAGTCAAGTGATGAGTTCATAGGACAACCTGGCAGTTACTTTGGAAAAGAGATAAATAATGAAAAAAGGAGTATATTTGTTAAAAAAAATATAAATCAAACAAATCATAACTTGTGCATGCATTCAGACAGGAATCTAAGATTCAACCTTAATTCAAAAAAACACACACAAATAACATCATGGAATAGACTGATTTGTTGTGCTTTTAAAACAGAAAAAAAATCAAAGAAATTTAATAAAAGTATTTTTTTAAAAATCAATTCTGCACCACAAAAGCCAAAATGCTAACACTGTATGCAAGGTATCCAAACCTATAATGTGGATCAGAAGCCAATATACTTGCTAATAGGAAAAGAATGGGAGTATCACTTCAATTGCCTTGTCCTCAGTGTTTTGTGTTCCGGCTTTGTCCTGAATAAATGGTTTCACAAGTGAGTTCTTGAAGTAAGTTGATTTTAAATGACATTAAAAAAATGAATTGTAAACAGGATCTTTGCAGTTTAAAGGAGAAATGTTAGGTTCAGTTCTTTCCTTCCTGTATCTGAAAGCCTTGAATATCTTATAGAACAACACACATTCAATATAAATGCTGGAGCACCTTTGTTTGCTTAGAGAATTTGCAGATTGACTTAGTATAAAGTCAAACCACCCTCAATGAATACTCCAGCTGAGCTCAGGGTATGAAATTATGTGATAACTTTCTACAGTGGCTTCCACAGCTGAGGTTTACCTTCAAAATCTAAGCAGTTTGCCATCAATCACCTACCAAAAGCGATTCTTATATTTTATTCAGTGGTAGCTAAAACTAAGGAACTCACGGCTACCAGAACTCATGACCTACAGCACGCAACATGCAAAGTGGGGTTAAAGGGTCTGTGCTGGTTTAGTCTAGCAAAAGGAGGCTAAGATGCTTGCTGGCAGTGGCCACAGTCTGCTCTTATAATACCTGTGCTACACTTCTGGATCCAGGGAAACAGCAGCAGAAACATACTGGGACCAAGGCCCAGTCCCTCAGGTAAGTGTCAGAGTTCCAGAGTCACGGACAGCACATCTCAGCCAAGTTGACCTATTCATTCCTTCTGCTGTCTGAAACTGTCAACATTAATTCACACCAGAGGGAAGTCAGAGCAAGGAAGTCATTGCACGTAGACCAGCCATCAGCTGCCAGGCACTAACAATGCTTGATTCCTACCTGACCCGACTCATTTCCTAGATATGAAAGAGTTTGCACTTCACTGACTCTTCTGTGGCCTTGCCACTCCTGCCTTACATTCCTGCCTAGAAATATAAATAGCTTTAAAATAACACCCTTTTTTTTTTTTTAACTACTCAGGGTTTGACCTTTGACAGTGATAACATGAGAAGAGAGGCAGTCTTACATGAAAGCAAACAACCTGAACTTTCTGAAAAGGGAATTCACTGCTGAAATTTCACTAAGTTCATAGCACAAAACCCAGGTTATGTACCTCTCCGCTTTCAGAAAAACATGTTCCTCACCCTTCCCAAGTCCAGGTACCTTGGCGACTTTGTAGGGTCACTTTTTTCTTTTTCCCTTTATCCTTTTTTCTTTCTTTTTTAATAGAAAGAAAAGACAAAGGAGCTGAATGGCATTCAGACTCCAGGACCTCTCCTTTAGTCCCCCACTGGGGCATTATATGTTCATATTCCTCCCTGGACTAAATTTTCCTGCACCTCTGTGGGTTGTTAACAACCTTCTCTTACAAAGTATGGATTTTCAGGTCTTTGCTGAAGCAACAATCACTAGCATCAACCACTGGGACTAGTGATAACATTTCTTCCCAGTCAGGGTTAGCAAGAGCAGGAGTGCTGTGGCCTTGATTAGTCGTAACAGAAAATGCCACCCAGCAATGGAAAGAACAAAAAGACAGGGTGCCAGGATCAGGTCTTTGTTAGAATGTATTTTCCTTCCTGTAACAAAATTCCTTTAGACCAGGGCTTGTGGGTGTGAGATGTGTGGCATGTTTACAGGTGCTCACTCAGCCCCATGGACATAAAAGCTATAGTCTCCCCTCACAAGCCTTCATGGTGAGTCACCCACCTATCTAGAGCTTCAGTGGGCATCACAGGCTACCTGAAAGTTTCCCGTGTAACACAGAAGTGAATTTATCTTTCTGTTCCTCACCTTTTGGTGGTTAAAAAATATCTTGTGTTACAGTAACTGTCTCAGAAGGACATACTCTTCCCAGATCATTTCTGATTCATGAGGACAGTCTTTGCTAAAGAAGCTGAGGGCTTAAGCAATCTCTTTTCCCCTGCTGGTGACCAGACCTCTTGTTCTTAATGCTGCTTATAGATATACATCTCTTGCACAAAATTGCCTTATCTTGCTCCCATAAAGGAGACTGTCTCAGATGCATCTGGGAGTGCTGCAGATGAATACATGTTTATCTCAGCCTGTCTCTTTCAAGATTCCTTAACTCAGAGATAAGGGAAGGATGCTATAGACCTTTTGTTTTCTCCTGTGAAGAAAAATCCAGGCTCTGGGAGGGGCTGAGAGACTTTAAACAAGATATAAGGAGACTTGAGGGAATGCAAAGTGTTCTCACTTTTTTCTTTAGAATAAGAAAATAGGAACAGAAAGAAATGGAACCGGGTGAAAAGCAAAAGAGTTCAGGTATGATGTGCCATGGAGAGAGATAATGAAACAAGACCAGAGTTAGGAAGGGAGAAAAAGAAAATGAGATAGTTTTTCAGAGAGAAAGCACAGGTCTAAATTCTGTAAGCCATTATCTCTTTCTGAAGGATAATATCTAAACAGCAAACAAAACACAAGGAAACCGTGACACTCCCCTCAGGATGTCTTCCAGCAGAAGGCTGTATGAGGCTGCTGGCCTGTGCAGGCAGGGATGTGTTTGTGCGGGAAGCCCAGTGCATCCCTAGGGAGATGACATGGCTGTCCAGCTGCTTGTCCTGTCATTTTGGCCCTGATATTTGCTGGGGTCCCAGAGCCGCACACGGAAGAAGTTGAGATGACAAAATGTTAAGGACATTTTTCGCTGTCTGTCTAGTTGGTTATTAAGGCACTGCTGTCTCCTTGCTCTTCCTGGAAATCAGGAGCCAAGCGGTGCCTGCTAAGCTCTTCTTCCAGCCTTGGTGGTTGCAAAGCTCCTCTCAGTGGAGTATGAGAAGAAGCCAGTGCAAGTGTTAGGGATCCCAGCACATCATCTTGTTCCCTTCCTTTCCTTTCCCACAGAGATGATTCCAGGTGCTGTTCTACTCTATTTTTTTTAACTTCAGGCTCCTTGTACCTGGGCCTCACCATGTTAAAGGTTAGGGCTTCCAGTTCAAGTACAAAGAAAAGAGGGAAATACTACTAATAATAGCAATAATAATACTATTAATAATAATAGAATAGAAGATGTTATATGGTGCAGAATGAGATAGAGATAAGAGAGCAGAAGATGAAAAGAGGGCAGGAAAATATTCTGATGTGTTTTTAAATACCAAGGCCTAAAATAATCAAGCTTTTCCCCAGGGATTTTTGCTATCTTTCTGCTTTGGTTGCATTGCATTTTCTTCTCAATGCAAATACAAAACCTAGAGCATCTGCTGACATGGAAAGATTCTTCAAACAAATGCTTATATGATCTACCTCAGTTCCTAGAGACAGGCTTTCATTTTGAACACAGTTTGTGATAGTTCCCAGTTTCACCCTCCAGACCATAGAACATAATAATGCAAGGTACCACCGGGAAAGAGAAATTCCTGCTGCTAAATTAAGATTTTAAAATACTCTCTACAAGTACTTGAAAAGAAACACAAGGTTTGTGTTATTGTCATTATTATTACTTTATATATATATGGAGAATCGAATATGATCTAATTATGTTACCCTGCCTTGCAATGTTGAAGTCCGTCAAACCAAATTAATTAACCAAGTGCAATTAATTAATTCCTTCAATACTACACAGTTGAAGAATTGAGTCTGTTTTTTTTTTTTTAAATCTGAAAACTAACAGCTGGGAGAAATTATTTCTTTTAAACAAATATGGAAATGAAATTATATTAATAATGAAAAGAGTAATATTTCTGTCTTGATCTAATATTATTTAGGGTTCTTCCTCATATTGAAATTTTTCCCATTGCTGTCTTTTTCTCTCTCTACCATTCTAGAAATTCATGCTCTCTCACATCACATATCATTGTCATCATAAAGCAATTACATAGCCCTTTAGACTGCAACTCCATTTTGGTCCTCTTACTTCTTGTCTTGGTTCTGTGACCATGGACAACATTTATACATATTTGTATATTTGAGATCATTTCTCCACTCAGGCATGTTTTCTTTAGGTCAGGGATCTCAAACACCTTTTTTCTTTTCCCATCATTTTATCACAGGTCATGTTTACAATAGCAATGATTATTCTCTCAGTCTCCTCTGAACTCTCTTTAACTGCTTGATATCTTTTCTGCCATGTAGTGTAGAAAGCTATACATAGTAGTTCATCTAAAGCCTCATCAATGTTCAGATAACTTTCTATATTTTACACGTAATACTCCAGCTTATATGTTTGCTTTTCCCATGATATCATGAATGTGACATGAACTGGTCAACTGTTACAACTCTTCAATTCCCTGAAGAACTGCTACCTATTCCCCATTCTCTCTTTGTGCACTTGATTTTTCATTTCTTGCTCTGGTGTCTCATACTGTCTATTTTTATGCTATGCCATCCCATAATTTTACTAACTGTATTCTCAAATTCTCCAGCTTACCAGAATTAGTTTGAATTCTTAGCTTCTTCTCCAGTGTCCTTGCAAGTCCCTCCTAGGTTACACTCTACAGTTTTAATAATTGTGATTTCTACTGCATCAAGCAGGTTATTAATGAAAAAGTTAAGCACACTATGCATGCTGTAGGCCTCCAGAATTACATGTAAAATAGAATTGTTTGAAAAAGGAATCACTGAGTCACCGTTTTTTCTCCCAGGTGATACCCACTGGATATCAGTTTCATCATATTGTCCTCCCTCCCTCACAATTCTTTTGCTGTCTCAAAGAGTCCCTGTGTATCCCTTCCCCACCAGCCGTTTTTTTTCACAACTGAGGACAGAAGACAGGAACAGGAAAATGCCTGATGAGGTTTGACTGTTCAGTGTTCCTCAATGTCTGCCCACAAGTATGACAGACACAATTCCTCTTGCTTCTTCACTTTGCTGATAAGCTGATACAAAGTGCACAAAGCATCACCTTATTTTTCCTGGGGCCTGGGAAAGTACATCTTCCTATTAAAGAAATAAATAGTTTCCTGGTATTGTCCCACCAATGATGAACCCTGTCATTTCCTTCTTCCTTGATGTGCAAAAATGTTTGTCCAGCCATGCCAGATTCCCCCTGTCTTGTTATTCCCAGGCTGTGGGGATGTGCAACTTGGGGGCGAGGGGTGGAGGGGTGTGTGAGCAAAATGAATCAAAACAAAAATCTAGTCCAGACATCTTAATAAAACTCAGCAAAGAACCAAAGTCTAGACTATTCAAGGACACCTAATCCAGTAAAATCCTTTTTTTATTTTAATGTGCCAGTCACTGTGGGTTTATTGTGCCTAATATTTGCATATATATACTTGCAGATCCTAGCTAACATTTCCAAACCACGTTCAGACCACCTACTGCAGTATCTAATGTATATTTAGTCTATATTATTATATCTATTGCAAAAAAGCAATGAGCAATATAGACACAGATGGTGAGAGTCACGTCACAGACAATGAGATGTATGCCACCTAACTTGCAAAGTCTCCATATCTAAAGTGGGTAGTCTAGATTCCTTTTAGGGAGAGTGGATAGAAATAGGAACTTCTCAGTTAGAAGTTATCACAGCCTAAATTACAATGTTTAAAAAGGATTAGATGAATCAGGACTTGGAAACACCTATTACTTTCCCTTAGTCATAAAAGGAACCAACATGATCACTATATCCATCAATATTGTACAAATTCAAACTTCAAAAAGAAGAATCTCAGCAGAAAGCTTGGAGCTGACATTTCTAAAACAATCCACAAACAAAAGCTGCGTCCAGTTTATTGTTATGTCATGTCTTGTCCTAACCTTCTTTGCTTTATTACTGTTTATCTACTTAAACAGGAAAAAACATTGGCATTGTCTCCAATTTCCACAGACATCCTGAAAACAGAGAGCCAGTGCTCAGCTTACTTCACCAAATGGACAAGACATTAGAGAATCCAGAAGAAACTTTAAAGCTTCATCACTCCTTTGGGTTTGGGACATTTCCTTTGTGTATCTTTCAGACCAGACATTTAGCATTGTTCCATATCAAGTGGCTACACATTCTATTGTGTTAAACCATACAAATCAGTGCCTTTGGCTTTTGTAAATTTTACTGGTTATTAGCAAGGTGTTAAGCTATAGCAGTGCAAAAGCATGATCACAGACATGACTCATGTGCAGCAACCAGGTGAGATACAAGTGAGAAGGTTATGTCAATCTTCAGCACTTAAAGGGGTTGAATAGTATAATAGATGCTAAGAGTTGCTGCCTGCTTTTCTAGCCTCTAGACTATGACAACACAAGAATGAACAAATTTCCCAGAACTGGAAACTGGTCCCATTGTGAATCTGGGAATACACTGGACAAACATGCAGAAATAGTTGGGTGACTGATGTGCATATACAACTATTCTTTTGCATGCATGAAGTGTGTGATTACATTCACTTCATTTGCACATTATATCCTAATTGACTATCAGCAAACCTCACATATAAGATGCTGAATTTTTGCCAAATTTATGGACATACTCCTACCCTCAAAGTAGTCAGTGACTTGGGGACTTATTTATTTCTTTTGTCTTCAGATATTTCTGCACAGACAGGAATTACAAGAATTTGTTTGATATAGAATTATTGAAACCCCAGAGTTTTAAAAACATGAAAAATAATTATTCATGGGAAAAAGAGGAATCAAAGATGTTTCAAAAAGTAAATTATGGTTCAAGCTTTTTGCCAAGGCAGTTTTTATTGGTATAATTAGGTAAACAATGACAAAACTGTGTATGAAAAACACTAACAGCTGGTTCTACATAGAGGAAAAAGATAATATCTGCCCTGACCTTGTCAAAGCAACATTTTTCCAGGGAAGACATCCAACAGCAACTCTCATGAGAAGTAATGCCAAGATTCATCATTGATAGGGCTGGTTTGGAAGTCTCCTTTTTGTCACAATGGTTCATCTGCATTGGTGTCCATCTTTTTCTTTAATGTCTCCTGAGAATATATTCTCCTTCTGCTGAAATGTGTACTTACAACTCAGACCTTTGAAACCCACTAGCAAATCATCACCTTTGAAGCCTACCAGCAAATCTTAACCTGCAGTGTATTACAAAGAGTTTTCCAAGAAGTTAATATTTGAAACCAGTCTTCAACCCCATCCTGGGACATGTGGCACTGCTTTGATACAAACTTATTTGAGAAACTTCAGTAGAATTGCACATCATGTAATTCAAACTGAGTGAATCTAGTAACAGGTGCCCTCAGCTTTGAAAACAGATGCCTCATAAATAGCATCCAGACGTTAGAAAACCCAAGGACTCCTGAGGTCTCCATAAAGCATAAAAGGAAGCAACATTAATACATGATTTGGAGGAATCTGGTGCCAAAAAATAAGAGCTGATATTAAAAGCAAACATCAAAAAGAAATAACAGTTGCTTCGAATAGTTGCTACAGTGTTATGCATTAGGGAGCTGTAATACTTCCCTAGCCATTCTTGTTGCTATAATTTTCCTACATTGTCACTAATATCCCAGCTACAGTAGTAATTTAATTTTACTTTATTGCACTGCTTTTCTAGCCCTTCTAATGAGATAAACATTTCTGACAATGTTGTAACTTGAGGTGACAACAATTTGCAAGACAGACCAGGCACAGGGTGTAAACTGAACAAGTTATGAACAAAAGCGAGTGGGGGAGAAGTATATTTTGCATTCCTTGGAATCAGAACAGAGAATAAAGATCCTAGTTCCCATTGCTGAGAGGTATTTGAGATAGCAGGGAGTTGGCTTGGCTCATGACTATCCGAAAAGTTTGGCTCCAAGACAAAACTGCCTTTCTGATTATATTAAACAAGAGGATGGCTGCAGCCATGCTCAGGAGGATGACCAGCTTGAACTTCATGGGTGACCTTTTACAGGAGACATAGAAAATGCCCATATTTGTCAGGAAGGCATACCATGAAAAGCCAGTTTACTTAGCAGCACTGTGTCCAGAAAGAACACAGCTGTGGAAGCACAGAAGCTGTTTTCCTTTAAAGAAGAGCTCTACACAGTATGCTCCATAACTACCCAGCCTCCTGCTACCTGGAATGACAAACGGACAGGCCATCTCATTCAGAGGTAGCTTAGCTTATTTTATTGCACCCTTACTCTGGACAGAAGAGTCACCCTCCCTGTCTGCTCCTCCTTTGCCTGTTTCTAAAAGAATGGAGAATTTTTCTCACTTTTTTTCCCTGAAGCCCTTCCTCAGTCATCATTGTTCTGCAATATTACCTAATTTCCTATTCACTACATTACTCCAACTATTAATTTCTATCTTGGTACCTTTTACTAATTCCTATCATTACCTCCTACTTCTCACTTTCATGCACAAAACCATCCTTGACCCTTTTGTTTGCAATATGCTTTGTCAGCATAACTTGTTAGTTATACCACATCCTTTTGAGAGAGTTTTGGGAAAGCAACAACAAGCAGGTTATTTTTGGAAGAGTACATTTTGTCACACCAGGAAAGACGAGATTACATCACAAGGACAAATGTGTCATGATTTCCAGAGGACACCAGCCTATTTAGAAGCCACAACTACAGGTGCGAGAGAGCTCGTGGCATCGCACTAACGTTCACAGCAGGATAGCAGAGAAAGCCTGTAGTGAATGACTCTACAGTGAGAAACTTTGATGACTTGGGCTCATGCTGAGAAAAGTAGTTGTGATGAAGTAATGGAATAAAGTAGAAAACAATATAACCTCCTACTCAATTGTTCTCTGTAGGTAGTTTTTAAATATTCTGAACCTTGGGTCAGGATCTCTTTTATGTCCAACAGAGCTCTATCGTTTTACATTAGCAGAGAATTTGCCCCTCTCTTTTTTGTGTGGGAAAGGGTTATACTAAATTCAACACGTAATATCACTCTACATTACATGGTGATAAATCTGAAGTTACTCTACTCTTTGGAGCTGAAAGTACCAAGCACAAATCCAATAGGTTTATCCCTCTTTTACGGTGAGATAACAGAAAATAAGCTTCACTTCAGGACATTAAGACCAGAAATAACATACAATAAAAGGACTAATCTTGGAAATAAATTATTGAGATTGTACAGATACAAGAAATAAAAATCTCCATAGTCAAGGAGAGAAGAGTTCAGACACTCTGCCTGGAATTGCAATCAATTCTTCTGGTAGAATCTCTCTCAGACCTGGTATGCCAGCTGCTGCCTCTGATATATGTCTCCTGCCTGCCTATATGCTTTATGTAGATGCTTGCATATCACTCTACAGTCAGCCAGCAGCTTTCAAATGTCACACTGATAGCTCAGTTGGTGACACTCCTCACCCTCTGTTCACATGACTTAATTTGTAGGTCTCAGGTCTACTTATGTACTCATAAAGGTTGAACCACAGAGGTTCACATTTTACAGTAAATTTCTTGAGCAGTGTTGTAACAGAAAACTCTGGAGTGAGCTAATACAGATGTTTTCATCAGCCAGTGGCCTATAGGGACAGAAGAGACATTGCAATCATGTCATCAGATACTCTGCCCTTTACAGGCCATAGATTTTCATTGGCTGATTCACAGATTAATTTCTCCAAGGCCACTTAGGCCACGGAATGATATCAAACTAATAACTGCTGTTTGACTCACAAATCTTCCAGCAAGGTGTCTCTAAGACTTTAAGAAATAGAAAAATTCATACTTTTTCCTCAGTATTTTGTTCCAAAACTTGATTGCTAAAAAATTGTGCGGTTTTTCTTTTTTATTGGCATCCTTACAGAGTAAATGCACAATTGTTAACTCTCATTAAACTTTACTCCAAGAGATTCAAATGCTTTTTTAGTGCCTGATTTTTCCTTCCCATTGAGATACTTGCAAAAAATAATCATATTATCTCTTGATCATTTTTGATAAGTTACATATATTCTGCAGCAAGTCCTCAGGCTTGTATGAATCACAAACCAAACACACTTAAATATATCTATCTTATATACTTTCAAAATGGAAAAGAAAAATCTCCTCCACAACAATTCTTCTTGTTTTCCAGAATATTGACAAGACCACAAAAGTTAGCTCAAGCCACCACAGTTCCCAGAAGATGTTAAGTCATCAATGGCTGTTCATCTCAGACTTCTTATAAAGATCTGCAGCTGATGAGATTTTTTTATAAAAGTTAAAGGAAACATTTAGTTTCAAGCAGTCAGCTGGACTTCCCAGGGAATTCACTCAATGCAAGGGCACAAAACTCACTGCAGAGTTAACAGAGCGAAATCAAATAACACCAAAAGGCAACTTAGTCTGCGCCTAAAAGATACCCATTTTTACTTCAACAGGTAACCTCCATTTCTGTGTGGAGTGCTCTGACACTCTCACACTTAGTGGGTTCCCACATGGACCTCACATCATGGGTGTGGGGCACGGAAATTCCAAACGTGAACCCAAACAACTCCTCACAGCAGGTGTTCTGCATTTACAAGGCCAAACACCCTATTGAAAACAGATGCCTGATTGTGAAAGAGCAAGGAATAACCTAAATCGTTTAGTTGCCAGTGCCTAACCAGAATCCTGGAGTGTTCCTAAGGGCTTTTCACCCCAGGAGCATAAGATTTGCACTCTCACTTGTCCACAATAAGCTCTAATCACAGTGCTATGCCATGACCCCAGTGGAAGATAACTATGCTGAGCCTAGAGGTAAAAAAGCCAATGTCTATCAGTGGCAAAGACATCAGTTAAGAGTAAAGTAGTGATGCAATGATTTCTTATTGTTCATATGTACATTTTACAAGGAGAGACAATGCTGATATAATTTTTAATGACAGATTTATCCACATTTTTACTTTCAGAATGTAAATGACATAAGAACTTTACCTGTTTTACTAAATGGAAAAGAATCTTTCATATCTCAATATCACAGGTGTGTTTCTGTTTCTAGATAATACTTGCAGCTCATGATGCTTTAAAATATTTTTTTCTAGTGATCGAAAACCTCAAAGTTTCCAACCTTTTCTGTCAGTATATTGTATGTGATCTTCTACTCCTTTAAGGAATCAAAATAATTTTTAGCTTTCTGCCAGGAAACTGCAATTTTGTGGTATCAGCTCACAAGCAGTGTATGGAGAATTACTAGAAACATGCTGTCTTCCCTCTTCTATTAGGACAAACCCATGAATAGAATTACTAAATTTCCCACATACCTTCCAAAGCTTGAAAGACACCGTTGTAGTTTTATGTGGCCAGGTTCTGGTTAAGAAGCTGCAGAGGTGGCTTCTGCAAGAAGCAGCCAGAAACTCTCTGCAGGTCCAACAGAGCAAACACCAGCTGGTTCAAGGCTGAAGTCGTTGCTGACCAAGGCTGAGCCAATCGGCAATAGTCACAGCACCTCTGGGAATCACATTTAGGAGAAAAAAAAAATTGCTAGCAGGTGCTTTTTTGCCACCAGAGAAGGGAGTGAAAAGATGTAAGGCACTCTGCAGGTATCAAGGCCAGTGAAGGGTGGGGTGGGCAGGGAGGAGGCACCTCAGGTGCTGGAGAGAAAGATGCCCCCACAGGCTGTGGAGAAACCCATGGTGGAGTGGGTGTCCCCCCACAGGGGGGACCAAGACCCCACCTGAAGCCTGTGGAGTGGCCCCATGCTGGAGCGGGTGGGGACATACAGAAGACACTGTGACCTGCATTGTAGCAAGCCTCTGACAGCACTTGCAGCCCGTGGAGAGAGAGAGATAGAGATGAGAGAGATATCCACAGTGGAGCAGGTTTGCTGGGGGGGGTGAGGCTTGCGACTCCATGGGGGACCAGGCTGGAGCAGTCTGGGTCTATGATTTATGACAGCACCCCACAGCAGTGACCCACGCTGGGGCAGGTGGTGAAGAGCTGAAGACCTTAGGGAAAGAACTCATTTTGGAAATGCTCATGAAGGACTGTCTCCAGTGGGGGGGATGCCATGGTACAGCAGGGGAAGGGTGTGAGGAATGCCCCCGACTAAGAAGGAAAACAACTTGTGAGGAACTGACTGAAACCCCCATTCCCTGCCCCTCCCTATGCCACAATGAGGGGTCTAGAAGGGAGTGAAATCATAACTAAAGTGAAGTCTGCTAAGAAGGGAGGGATGGGTAGAGGTGCTTTAAGATCTGGAAGTACGTCTCAATGTCTGACTCTGGTTTCACTGTGTGTGCAGTGTAGTGCAATAAGTTATAGAGTTTTCTTTCCTTTATTCTGTGTTGTCTGTTTTGCCCATGACGCTGATTATGGAATGATCTCTCCCTGTCCTTTTCTCTAAGCCTCTCAATATATATTTTCTCGCCTGTCCAGCTGAAAAGGGGAGTGATTGAGTGGCTTTGGTGGGCATCTGGCCTCCAGCCAGTGTCAAACCATCACAGACATTGACCTTAAACTGTTAAGTATCTGACAATAAATATAAATATTGTGTGTGTTTTTGTGCATTTGTGGAATTAATGTCTAAGTATTGCCCATGGTAATTCACTTTGCTATTAAATTTATTAGTAAGTCAATGCTGACTTTAGTGGACAGTATAAAAATGTTAACTGATATGACAACAGAGTTAGATCGTTCATATACATGCACAGATAATCTGTTACAGGGTACAGCTAACTGGATGCAGTTGTTAACACACTTTGTGTCTGGGATGGACTGACAGTTGTGCTGGATTGTCAGTGATTAAGGAGAAGTTAGATGGGAAAATTAACAGGTCAGTCAGGGCTAGCAGCAAAATAAATATATGGTAACACAATTTAAAAAACAGCAGATGTTTCTGGGTTGGTTTTTTTCAGGTGAATTTCACATTATGGATACCTGAGGAGGACAAAACATCATTCTCCATAACCACTGCACATGACAGTGCCTTTATACAATGTCCTTAAGGATTTGCTTTAACTTTTAATCAGCCCGAAATTGGTCAAGCAGTTGGACTAGAAGATCACTGTAGTCCTTTCCAACTGAAATAATCCATTCTTTTCTAGTTTAGCCTAGTCTAATCTATACATAGACAATATCTGGGTACTCTATTCAGTGAGATCAGATACCAGCAAGACGCTATCTTTTTATTAATCATTTTAAATTTTAGATGAGGTACTCTAACCTAGATCACTTACACGGGAATTGGTCCAGATCCACAGTATATCTTTAAGTATTTCTCTCCTTTATTTCTGCACCTACAAAAAGCACAGAGCAATATTTGTACAGATATTAAATGTGTGATCTCACAGCCCAAAGATTAATTATTTTAGACTATGAGATACAACAAAATTCTGAAACTTTGAAGTTACTACAGAAAAAAAAAAAAAGGTAACAAATGAAATTCAAGTTCCTAGGGCTTATGGCCAGTTATAATCTTGAATGATGATGGTGTTACAGCTGATATATGATAAACGGGGGATAACTTATTAAGTATTTGCAATTATTCTTCTTTATCTGCTTCATGAGGGAAAAAAATCTACTATTTTATTAGAACTTGTATGCCGCCATCTCATTCTGAAAAAGCATATCTAAAGTTGTATTTTAAATACTTACTGACACAGTACTAATACAATATTGCTGAGTAAATTTCTGAACACATTAAAGCTGAGAGCAGCCATTATCACTGATGCAAATATTAACAAGGACTACGGTGACTGGAAAACAGTACATGTTTTCTGAGAAAGGTCAGGTTTTGAATTAATGTAAAAATAAAATTAGCCAACAGTAAAAGAAACAAAATAAGTCAAAATATATTTAGCTGTAATTACCGTACCTTTCAAGCAATTAAAGCTTTTAAGGCATAACATATAACATGCAATAACACCCCTTTATTTTAATTTATTTAAACTATAAGCACGACATTTCAAAGAATATCTGACAATTTAGATTTTTTTTAAGTTTGAAAAGAAGACAGAGGATGATGACAGGTGAAATTTCAAATGATGGAATATTGATACAGAGTGTTAATTAACAGAGCCTTTATTCATGCTACATGGTGCATATAATCAGTTACACTTTCTAAATGAGCATTTGATTGCCCACTATTCTGAAGCATACTGGCACTTTTACATGGTAAAGGCAGGAACTCTGTGCGTTTGTATTTGCTAAGTACAAGAGGGGTGGCTTCTGTGAGGAGCATAAAATGGTATCAGAGTACAAATAGCAAATTTAAATATTTCTAGAAATGTTACAACATCCCTTATGCCTGGATATCAGCACAGAAGGGTGTTGTTTTTTTCCTTAGAGGGGAGGCAGAATTATTGGACATTAAGTAGTCCATTGCACCTACTTTTAGCCATAGAACAAATCACCTTCTGGAAACCTCTATTTTTTCCTTGTACTCCAGAGGCAATGCAGAAGACTAGAATAGATTATGTGACTCATATCTCAGTCACTGAAGTTACATAAAATGACACTAACCCCTTATCTTTAAAAAGCTTCTTCAATAGACTACCTCATCATAGACTCCAAATATAATTAGGAAATTTAATTTTGGTGATGTGGTAGAAAAAGTGTCAATATATGAATATTTATAGGAAGCCTTCAGTAATCAGCAAAATCTTTAAGCATGCTTTCAACTTGTAAAGAGACTTAATCATGTGTTTAAAATTAAGAGCATGCTTTGTTTTTTCTAAATCAAGGTAGCCATAAGGACAGTCTTCAGTGGTTTCCTAATACAGGTTTGAGTGCCCAGAGACAATTCAGCAGCATAGCACTGATGCTACACAGAATTTCTCCAGCTCCTAAGTCAATGTTTGAAGGAAAAAAAAAAAAAATAATAATTACAAGATCCAGTGATCCTAGAGATTTCTGAATTTAGATCTTTCCCAAAACTTCCTGATCTAAACCAATTCCATTCTTGAACTTTCCCTGTCTAATCTAGATCTCCTTTCAACCTGACTTAGAAGCCAAAACAACTTGATAGTGAAATGATATGTTTAGATTATTCAGATATTTTTCCTGTACCTATGTTCATTGTCCTGACTTACAACTTCCTGGGTAGGTCTTTGATTAAATGAAGAAGAAAACTGTTTCTAAATAAAGCATTGCAGATTTCACAGTGAAGTACCTGTATCAGCAGACTTTGCAGTTTATTACAAGAAAGGTGTAATCGCTACATACTTTCCTTCAGTATCTCACCTTTTCCTTGCAGTGTAGTATCTGCCATGATCAACAGTAACACACAGATGGTAAAAAGTAAATCTGCAGGAGTGTTGCAGAAATGACAGCTAAAATTTACAGACACATTCATAAATATCATTCAAGTAAGTTTGAAAGAAGTCTGTGCCATTGTATCGAGACTGAAACATTTGGAATCTGCATTAAACCAAAACAAAACTCATTGTATAATTTAGTCAGCAAAAGCATTCATTGTGTGTCCCAGTGCCTGATTAGCTGTGAGTGGGTCTGGTGAGCTGTTGCATTTGGGCCTGTTGCCATTCCAGCATGTGCACTTTGAGAATTTTTTGCTTTGTGTTGTGGTTTTTTTTTGCAGCTGTATATTTTTTTCTCCCGCTGAACTTCAAAAATCTTGAAGCAGTGCCAATCAGATACAGCTGAATTGCCTTTGCTGCAGTAAAAAAATGATCAGCGTGCAATTTATTATTAGAATAGACCATTCTAAATTTTAAATCCCTTCACAGCAGACAGTTATATCCATTTTTGTATATAAACTTCCTTAGCACAAATAAAAGGAACAGCAAATTAATTGATTCTAAGGTCATAACCTATTTTAGCTGGATTCATGGAGAGTGGACTTCAAGGATAGCCACATCCAGTGCATCGTGTTGCACTTTGGGAACTCTTTCTTTCCCATTCCCTGTACAAAGCTTCCAAAAACCCATATGATATTATCAGTGGCTCAGGAACCTCACTTAGGTGAGATGAATATTTTACTGCTTGAGAGAACTACAAACTACCACTATTCAGAGGTGGGTGAATTTCTTTTCAAATTATAAAGAAAATTAAGACACCCTCCTCTGTCTTGCTAGAAGACAGCGGGGAATCACATGTCTACCGCTTGGTTTTGGCTTTGAGAGTCCCCCTAAGAGCTCCAGTTTTACAGTCAGTTCCTCATCTGCTTAATTCTTGTGAATAGTCTTTTGAAAGCAACAGTAGGAACAGTCTGCGGGACGTTAGGAAATCCAGTCACATGACTGCACTGTGAAAACACACGTGTCTGTGTAGCACAGGCTAAAAAACATGGGGGGTTGTTTCAGATTTTTTTTTCCTTAGAGTACACCAATCAGCAGAGAAGAAAAACATTATTTCCACACTGTAGCTGTAAGTTTGTATCAGGATTTTAGCCAGAGCTCCCTGGATCTCCTGTCTATTGATTTAGGAATAGTTTAGAATAAGATATAATAAAAATAAAAAAACCCACCAAAAAAACCCCAACCCTCCAAAACCCCAATGCTACCAGCATAAAAGCATTCGTTGCTTTGAGATCGTCCAATTTTCACCCTTGTGGTCCTAAGTGATGCCCTGCATGCAGGATATGGTAACCATTTGCCACATCGGGAATTGTCTCCAAAAGCCTAAGGATTTGAAAACACCACAGCCAGGGATCAGAGGAGAACACTTCCTGAGGGAACTCGGGCAGGGGGGCCGGGACACACACACACACACACACAGAGATCTGTGCTAACTGCTTTTAAGCCTTTTCTTCCTGCTGCAGTGCTAAATTATTGGTCCGATTGTAATGAACTCCATTAGGACTGCTGACTACAACTTCTAGTTAGTTATTTAATCAGTGAATAAAGGAAGCAAGTTGGCTAAGTCAGGAAACATAAACATCTTCATGATTGCTCAGACAAGTTGCTGAATAAAAGAAAAACTATGTGATTTTAAGGTTATTTTTAAAATTAACTAAAAATAAACGTGATTCTTAAGAAAAATGAAGTTCAAGTGTCCCTTGGGCTAGGAATTTTGTGGAGTTATTTTTAAAGCAGTGATAGAAGCAGTGCTAAGAGACAGGGTCTCAGGGTCATCACATATGTCCTCATGGTGCCCTAGTTTCATTCAGTGTAACTATTTCTTCATCACATGCCAGCTTTGTGCTCAGATAGTGGGTTGAAACACTAAACTTTGCACCAAATATCTCTGCTTTTATAATTAATCCAAGGCTAGGGAAAGCAGTCTGATAACCAAAGTGAAGACTATTACAACATCAATATGATGAGGGAGATATCTAGAGCAGTTATTATAAAATGTGCTTGTAAAAATTACCAGGACAGCATTAATTTCATAGGATTAGTACCTTTGAGTAAATTTAGTGTGAGATCCTGTATAGAGACTGACAATTGTGGATTGACCAGAGGCACAAAAGAGAAAAGAAACAAGACTCTTTTGCTCTTGTGCTTATAGAAGAAAGTAGTATTAATCAGATGTCTTTTTCTCCAGAGATGATAGTAAATGCAAGCTAAAAATGAGAGCAAATACCTCAATGTTATTAGAGTTCATGGAATATCATCTGCCAATCTGACTGTGTCTGGTTCCATGTTGCTGCAATGTGGGAAGCAGACTCAGGAATGGATTTAAGTCACACATACTTATGTGCTTATCCAACACCTGTGCTGGACACACCACTGCTACTGCTTTGGTTGAAGTGTTCATGCTTTCATTAGAAAGATTTCAACTTTGGACATGTCCCATCTGAGCCTCACCCATCCAGACTAGAAAGGGTAGAGAAGAGGCTGAAGCCCTTGTTAAAGTACAAATAAGCTTAGGATCCAAACTCCCAGAGATCTCACACTGAGACAAACCCATAGTTCACATTACTCAAGAAGAGCCCGTGTTGTGGAAAAGCAATGTGTCAGAGAATGTGTGAGAGAATGTGTGCACTTAACTAGTAGTGAAAGCTTAACACTTGACTAACAAAACACACCAGGGTCCACAGGCATCTTGATTTTCAATTTTCCAGCCCTTTGGAGTTATGCAGTGACCTAGAAAAAACCCAACATATTGAAACTGTGCTACAGATAATATGGTCCCAACTGATGATGGTTTTCAGTCAAACTGAAGGTCCAGGTCCCCTAGGAACAATGAATTCCAGTGTTTCTGTTTTGTCTGAGCAAGTCTTCCCTTTGTTTTGTTTTGTTTTTTTTTAAAGCTCAGCATGATTATTTTATCCTTCGGTTCTTTTGTTATGAGAAATCCATGTACTAAAGCCTGCTCTCAGATTTCTTTAACTCAGCAAGAGCTGGCAGTGTGATTCACCATGTCCACATGTTACGACTATCCAAAATATTCACTATTAAACAGCATGTCAACATCCTGTTGACTGGTCCAGAGTTCAAGCAGATGATGTGCTTTTCAGTGGTATTGGGTATTGGTAGATTGGAGAGGAGGTAGAGATCAGTGGCACTAGGGCATCCTCTGTGATCTTTGGACATGACAACATTATAGGTAGTCACAGAGAATTTGTAACATTTTGTCTACTGAGTTCTTGACCTTACCCATTTTCCCTCCATGGTATCATCAGATGAAGTACAGTTCTTGGAAAGTCAAGCACAAGTCTGTAGAGAAGACATAGAGTCTCCTTATATTTCCATTTCACAAACTGATGGCATGTTTTGAGAAAAACTTCTATTGTAGTGACACTGAGGGTTTTCCTGAGATCACAAACACTTTATGAACACATGTGGGAAAGAGCCTGCCCCAAATAAACTAAGAGCCTAAACAGGGATTTCTTAAACAGAGACAGGCACACTAATCCTTTCACTACATATAGTTGTGAGATAAGGCAAAGCAGGGGGTTTGCTGTGTTCCGGGGATAGGAATATATCCAAAAGGTTCAAGTGGAGGTCTGAGGGGTGGTAACAAAGAAGTCATATGCCTGAGATACAAAGTAGGAAGGAGAGTTGATCTCTTATCTTTTGAGTAAATCCTTCTCTTTCAGCCTTATGTGAGAGTTGAGAGCTTATTCATCAATAATTGCTGCTATGACTGCAGACAGAAAATTCCTGCTCTGTGCCCCAAGGATTTCACAAACTAGTTGTACTTACAGTCACTGGCAGCATAAACACCACATAAAACATGAATTATACTAGCATCATAGTCCATCCTGGATAATAACTCTACTTTGATCCCCTTTGCATGGTCATAAAGGTTTCATTGTCCATGACATTCTCCAGACGTGAGTTGGCTTGCACAGGTGATGAGTAGTCTATGGCAAATAATCCCCACACTCTTAGCACAAAATTAATGGGAAACAGGAATGAAACAAGAGGTCTAAAGTCAGGACTGAAGACCCTACTGCACAAGGTAAAAAATAAAAAGACTATTATTATTCCTTCCAGAGATGGAGAGGAAGGTAATCAGTAGAAAATAGTAGTTCACGAGGTGTCCGGAGCCAAATGCTTCCTTGAAGCACTTCTTATATGAAGTATCCCTCCTTCAGAATTCAGCCTAGCTTCTGCTGCACCAAAGCTATATCTCTCCTTGAGCTGCAGAAAGTCTTCAAAGTTTGGCATCCATCTCAAAGTGGAGAGCCAGCAGAGGAGAGGGGAAAGTCAACATCATTTCTCATGCCAGTTGACCATGACACATGTCCTGATGGGACACACCACTGGCTCATGCAAATGTGACTTCTTAGTATGGGCATGAGACCCATCTTGAACTCACAACCAGGCAAGAAGAGCTTCAGTTGCTGGTGCATCCTCTCCTGAAAGGTCCAGGTAGTGGATCCAAACACGCTCTTCCAAGCTGGGTGGCTGTGTGGGGTAGGCAATGAAAGATATTACTGACAGCTTACTGATTGAACTTTCAACCTTGACACAGATTTTACAGGCTGACATTACAGAATTTGCATTATGCTTCGTCATTAAAATCCAGTGAAGGCAGTGATTTCTAGACTAGTGTCCTATTGTTGACAGGAAAAACTTCCTGAAAAGAGACTTCTTCCTTTGGCTTATTTATTTATTTTCCTTCGAGTGCAGCCTAAACCCTCCCTTCCTGTTGGGAACAACAGCCGTGGCACGCGGCATCAGCTTGCCAAGCCTGAATGACTCTGAAATATCATTTATCTTGGAGCAAGATAATATCAAAGAGAACAACCATGTGTGCATGACTATGAATTCATTACATAGCTATGCTTTAGAGGAGGAGGATAAGTTGCAGTATTGGAGGCAAAAGGGGTCCCGCTTCCAAGCTAATGCTCATAGACCTGAAAGGACCGTCACATTTGAAAGCACTACTGAGACAGAAAGGGAATTTTGGTTTCCTTGCTCAGAAAAACACTCTGAGCTTTCAAAGGTTGGAAATATAAAAGCATTCACCAGGGCTGGAAACTGATAGTTCTTCTGTAGGTTAATGGGAACATGGTGGCCCAGATGATCATGTAATTGGCTGGTGAAAGCCACTCAGCTGAAACGCACATTTCCCAGCATACCTGTGTTACACACAGATTCAATGGATCCTGTATGAATGCCACAGCCCTTAGGCAAGATATGCTTTCAGCTACCCGTGTGTTATCTTCACTCCTTTGCCTTTTGAGGGGTTTTTTTGCCAGAAGTAACAACTGTATTTAAAGCTTTCCCATGTGGGCTTGGTTCCACCAAAATACTCTTGGGTAAACTTGGGTGTAACTCTCCCAGTGATTTTGGTGGAAGGAGACCAGAGTTAATAAGAACAGATGCAGGAAGTGTTGCATAGATTCAAAGAAGTTAAGCACTAGGAGCTAACTGGGATCAGTTTAGGCTACCCCTGCCCCGGTTGTGTGTATGCCATTTTGAGTAGCCACCACAGAGCTCTTGGGATCTGTGGAAACCACTGGCACTAAGATAATGAAAGCACCAATACCTTCCATCCTTCAGTTCACCTGCAGTGGCTGAGAAGGCTGAACAGCAGTTCTGAATTTTCTTCGGGATTAGGATGATGAAAGATTTAAATGTTAACACTTTGCATGACAGCAATTCTCATACCCCAGGACAGAAAGCCCCAATTTTACCTGTGCACATTGTGCTTCAAATATACAATGTACCAGATAGCATGCCCATCTTTGTTTTTATAGAGGATCTATCTGGTGTAAATCTATGTTGTGCTGTAGAGCTGAAGCCAGTGGCACACTGTCAGGAATGTTTGCTATTATTTTTTCCCCTCTTTGTTTTGTGCCTTGCTTTGCTCTATCACTAAATGTTCCAGGGCTTTCTACTACAAACTGTGGAAAGTGCTGACTGAAGTCGTTTACTGTATCCGTGCTCACAAACAAGCTGTTATTTGTCGTTGACGTGTAAATACTTCTCTGTTCTTTCCGTCCTATAGCTGTAAAGTAAATACTGTTAACCAAGTCTACCACATTGATTTCTTGCTGGAGGTCACTGAGATGACTTCATAGAAATATCCTGAGACAGTTTTGCAAAACAGGATGAGTCTCAGCCTGAATTTTATGACTGTTTTTTTCCATTCCATTCTGATGGTTACTGAGCTTTTGCTGGTTACTGGCAAGCGGTTAATTCATCCTGGCTGACAGAGAACAGGACCAGACTTTGTCCAATCTTCTTAGTGTCTAAAACATATGCGTTACAAATTACTTGGATTTTGGTATGACCTAGGAGTCCTAGCACATGTCACCCACAGACTGACTGTGCATGCACACATACAACAACTACACATACTGCTGATTGCAGTGTAGCGTGTAGATAGCCAAACACACAGCTTTAAAGGGTAGCATTATAAACAAGGGGGCTGCTAGCCTAGGCTGAAAAACTTGCTACTGACTGTGAGTAAACTATCTCAAGGAGATCGATAAATATATCCTATTTATAAATGATGCCTGCCTGCAGATTAAAATAAAAATACTAAGACTAGAAGGAAAGCAGTTATATAATCTTTATTCTCTAGATGACAAACAAAGGCAGAAATTAAAAACTTTGCCCAAGGTGCCATAAGAAGCCTGTGTCACAGCCAGGGCTGGAGTTACCTGTGCCTCAGCCTCTGCCTCAGCCATAGGTTCCTCCTTGTTCTGAGCACAGCATAGACTCGTGCCGTGCACTGACGTAACTACGCTGACCCACTAAATGTCATTCTCAATTTTCACCCGTTGAAAGGACAGTATCAGTTAGACTGCGAGCGTTAAGGCTGCTGCTGGGCAGTGAAAATTGAAAGCCCTACTTCTGATCTCACTCTCTGATGATAGGCATTTTGGGAAGGGACTCAGCAGCAAGTTTTGCACTTAAAAGAAATAATAACAGCAGTGGTGGGTAGGGGGTTGGGAAGCGAAACTAAGAGGTGCATCTAGATTTGGCTAAGAATGAAAAGAGCATTTTCTTTCCATGGGTTGCTGGCTAGTAAAGGCAGAGGGGTGGAATACGTCCAACTTGCAAAACTTGAATACAGTTACTGCTATCTGCAAATGGGTGCCCCTCCCCGCTCATGTGAGCTACACAGGCAAAAGAGAATGACACATGTGCTGTTTCCTTTTCCAGTTGTAAAGGGGTCAGGAGCCAGGCAAGGAGAGCCTGAACAAGAGGAGCATTTTCCTGGGCTCCTCCAGCTGTTCAGTTCAATCCCGCCGTCGGTTCTGAGCAGGGAAGAGAGACTGTCAACACAAATAAGGCATTTTTCAAAGGCGTAAATTATGAGTTACCAAAACAATACGACAACTCAACCACGTGAGTACCCTTATCCCCCTCCTCCTTACAATACCAGTCTGCTGCTTATGGAAAAGACTGTCTAATGCGTTTCATATGGAGAAAAAAACAAGAAAAAAAAGCCTGAAACTAATCCTTAGGAACAAAAAGTTGCGATGAAACTGTTTTTCCTTTTTTCTTCCCTGTGTTCGTGTACGTGTGTGTGTGTGTGAAGAACTGAAACGGGCTCTGCAAACTTCGGCTCCAGAATAGGTCCGAGCCAATTTAGTAACAGTTCCGCCTAAACTCCAGCTTAGAAAAGTTTCATTTGAATGTTTTCCTTCCCTCTCCCCCACCCCCGCCTTCAGGCACGAAAATACAGAGCATTTCGAAAGTGTACTGACACTTTTCTGAGATATTAATGGTGCTGCCCAACTTGCGTTTAGAGTCTCAAGCTGTCTGTGTGTAACACGATAGGCAAGCCACAAACTGACAGTCTCTATTTAAAGCCACAACGCATTTCTGCTCCTCGAAATTTAGAAACGTGGGCTTAAGGACAAACAAATTAGTTTCTCAGCAAGAGAGAGTACAGGAGGACAAATCCTCTGCTGGTGTTACTCTGCATATTGTCCTAAATTTCAAAAAGCAGGGAATTTGGCCCAAACAGTCAAGTGAGAACAGAGGCTTAACTGCAGCATGGTAGCATTCATTTTGGGATAGTATTGAAAAGAAAGTGGAGGGGAAGGGAGAGGGTTCTGATCTGATAAGCTAAGAAAAGTCAATGGGTAAACACTGAGTTTTCAGTGCTACAGTAGCAGTTCTAGATTTCTTTTATGGCTTTAGTATAACTTTTCCTGCTTTAATTCAAGATGGTTTTGTATTACTTTTAATAAATAGACTGCCAACAGCAGAATTGTTTATTATACCCTCATATCAGTAATGAAGGCAGAAAGCATTGCTGGGAGCTGCCTGCAATTCGGGATTTGATCCAGAGACTTCTGTAAGAATATTTGTTCTGTATGGATGTTGACAATGAGGATGTTTCCCAAGCTTTGAATGAGGCAGACTGATCCAGCAGAAATGACAGAGTGAGCAGCACCTCTGGAATCCTGACCAGCAATTTCTGTTTACCCTTTAGTTCTTTTTTGCAAGTTCTAACCAACAAGAAAAATTAGATGCTAGCTTTATATTATATTTTCTTCTACTTTATTCAGCAGTTTAGAATTTTACAGTTTGTTTTCTGTTGTTTCTATTACAGCTTGCTTTTTTTGTTGTTATTGATAGGAAAGAAGCATGCAATCTAATCCAGGATTCAGAGAGTTTAGGGTTTGGAAAAACTTGAGTAAATTACTGCTATTGGTGCACTCCAAGTGTGTGCAGGAGGGTGGTTGTGACTCATTGAGGTGCTTTTTGCTCATTGTGCAATACCAACATGGGTTCAGACCCAGTCTTGTATCTTTAGTAACAGGCTTGGTCAGGTGACAAGTCCAGGACCAGCTCTGCTGTCCTGAATACATTACGAGTCACTTCTCTAACAAACCCAGGTTACAAGAGGACCCCACAAAAGGCCCTAGGGTAGATCTGAATGAGGAGTTAGTGCCCTGAGGGGCCTTTTGTCTGTTCATAATGAAAAAAGGCTGATGCATCAGGTTCTCTTTGTTTTTTCCAAAATCTAGACAGGAATTCTCAGCTTGAATCATTTTAAGATCATATGATTGCCAGTGAAAATAAATGGCTTGCAATCTAGCTGGAAGTACTCTGACTGAAAAATAGTGGCTATCCTTTATTTGCCCTCACAATTTTCCTTCCTGATTCAGACAGAATGTTCCTGTATTTTGTTCCAGCCTGTCTTTGTTGTTTAGTTTTTGGTTTGCTTTGGGTTTTTTCCCAATTACAAGGATCAAATTTACAGATTAAGAACAAAATTAAATTAAAGTGAAGTCTGATAATACTATATTCCTGCATATGCAAGTTTGGTGCATTGTGGTGAGGGTTTTGGGGTAGGTCTTGGTGAAAAGGGTCTCATTTCTTAGGAAAATTCCAGCAATTCTTGCAAGAAATGAGATATTGAAAGATCAGCGTATTGACAGGCACTGCACAGCATGGTCAACAGATGTTTGCCAGAGAGTCAGAGTAATTGGGAAAACAAATTTGTTTCATAACCAAAGTGAAAAATCTTTGAAAAGGGTGTGAAAATGAAGAAGGAATCAGCAAAAACCTTTGACTATTCGGAACACACTAATTCTTTGCTGAGTACCTGCAGGTGAGACTACAGAGCACCTGCTTACTGATGTAAACCGAACAGTGTTAAGTTACATAATTGCTCATGTCCTTTGCTTATCTCCTTGTATTCGCTCGTGGCTGATAAGGGATTTTTATTCATTCTATAAATACAATATGATCCTGGCAATCTAGGTGGGAGCAGACGACTGTTTCAGATTTAAAATATTCAACTATGTAAATCCTCCAAATCTGTTCTACTTCTATATGGGGATGCCTTACCACCCAACCTCAGGCACTTCCATGCCTGGCTCAAATATCCCAACACTCTGAGTGGGCTCTTTGTATACTCAGCAGAGAGGCAAGGGAGCCAGTAATTCAGCCGGCTGACGTTAGGCAGTGTGTGTATATTTACTGAATCGTTCATAGTTAATGGACATTTCTGTATGGCTGGAATAAAATGGAATCTCTAAGTAAAGAAATTTGCTACCAAAGCCAAAAATGGAGTTGGGCTTGAATTTTGTTTGCTCAGCTTCACTATAATATTCTGCTGTGAATATATTGCACATGCTTTCTTCTTCTGGTGATGCATTGGCTTCCTCCCACCTCTACACAGATGTAGAAGCAGTAGCTGCCTGACTTACTACAAAATCTGAGGCGCTCCACAGGTTTGGCAGTCTCAGTTCAGACTACAGCTTTTGCCCTCTTCCTTTTAGGCTGCAGTGACCTAGTACAGAGGCAATGAGACAACTCAAAAGAGGTGAAGGACTCACACAAATAAACATCACTGGGTTGAAGGTTCAGTCTGGGGAAGCAGTGATCTATGCAAAGCTATCTTTGAGGTCAAAGGTGTTCATCCCCTTGGAGACAGTCCTCTGCACTTTACAGGATGTAATCTGTCACCTTACAGGATGTAATCTATACTCAGCATGCTGGGAATGCTTTACCTGGCGAATGCCAGCTGTCAAAGGAATTAGTAGTTAAGGACAGCAGTTCATAGGTTCATCACCTACCAGCAGACAAGGTCTTTCTCCAGGTAGGCAGGGAAGAGTGCAGTCTGTCCTACGTAGAAGAATTGGCCCAAAAGGAGACCAGAAGGCAATAGTGGACCACAGACCATATCCCAGCTGCAGAGAGAGGAAGAGGGTCAGGAACACGGTGAAGCAAAGCAAGCCTGGTGAGCTATATGCTTTCCAGCTGCACTGCCAGCTGTAGTTGAGCAGTAGCCCAGGTGCAAGCCCTTCCCTGCCCAGCTCAGAAAAGGTCTCAGCTCCATCATGCACAGCTTCTCCACCTGCCGCCTGTTCCGAGAACAGCCTTGGCCTATCTTTAACTCATTATAAGTGTTGGGGCTACTGACTGGTCCTTTAAATGTTCCTGGAGCATTATCACTTATGTTTCCGACAGGGCCTGTGAAAAGCTGCAGATGATCCATGTAGACATTTAATCATGTTATTCACAGCTTTGGGAATAGATTTGATTTCATTGCCCTTAATCAACAAAGTGTTTGTCTGTGACAGTAACTAAGAAACAAAAATGGAGACTATTGATTATGAAAATTTTGGTCTTCACTAGTAAACCTGTGAGCATTTATAAGCAAGGATACCTATGGATTATAATAACTTCTCATTTTTAGCACAGAATTCTCAAAATATGTCCCACAAGCATTTATGTAAATTGAGTGTTTCTGCTTGTATATTTGTCTCCCACCACTGTGCATATGAATTGGAAAATTTGGCTTTATACCCCAGGGCTCTTCCCAACACCCTCATTGCCTGAGATGTTAATGTGAAAGTCTGCACATTGAAAAGCTCAGAATGCACCTGAAATTTCAATAATTAACAGCAGAAATGCTGGCAAACCACTAAGCCGGAGGGAATGGGGGGAGATGTCCACCAAAATAGGAGTATGCTTTTTAAAATTCATAGTTCTCAGCATTTCTGGGCCTTCCTTTTCACAAACAAAACCAAAACAAAACAAAGCAAAAAAAAAGGGGGAGGGGGAGAAAAAGAAAAAAAAAATTAAAGCCAAAGTTTTATGAAATAGCGTTAAAGATTCAGGTTACAGCTCGTTATGTGCTTAAGCCTATTAGTATTACAGAATTGTGTGGTGTCTGCATCTCATTGCTGATACTGCCGCACCTTTCTTTCTGGAATCTTCTGGAATATACCCTGTACCCATCAGTGTTCAAATGACTGAGTCTGATCAGCAAAGCCTTTTGTAAAACAGGCTTTCGGGACTGCATTCTCTAATGAAAGTGGTTTTGTGTCTGTTAAGTAGAGTGCTCGTTTCTATTGTTGGGAAAGGATTAGTATTCCTATAGCATAGTCAAATTCAAGCCAACAGTGGGATCTGATTGTGCTAGGTGCTGTACAGGCACCTTTTCTTCAAAAGGCTGGTAGACTACATAGGGAGGACAGATTATAGGTAGGAAATGACAGCTTTCCAGGGACACTGCAGGAGAGGAAGCTTTTGACTATGGGAAGGTGTTTATAGCAGCCAGGAGTATTGATTCCAGCAGAGCTGGGGCAACAGCTCTTTCCTTCCCACCCTCTAATTTTGTAATGCATGCTTAGGAAAAAAATGTAGTTCAGAAGTCATTTAGCATCTGGAATATTTGTTTCCCACAGAAAGACTGGAAAACTTTTAAATGTGGTGTTTGGCACTATCTGGCCTTTGTTTACATTTCTTTAGTTGATATCCAAGTTGTGGTTGGAAATGCCTGAAAAATTGCAGGACACCCAGATGCTGCAGTGACAATACATGAACACCTTATCTGAACAAGTATTTGGATAGCAGACAAATTGTGCTTTAATCATAGAATGGTTTAGGCTAGAAGGGACCTCAAAGGTCACCTAGTTCCAAATCCCTGCCATGGGCAGGGACACCTTCCACTAGCCCAGGCGGCCAAAAGCCCCATCCAGCCTTGCCTGGAACACTGCCAGGGAGGGGACAGCCACAGCTTCTCTGGGCAACCTGTTCAGTGTCTCACTGCTCTCAGAGTAAAGAATTTCTTCCTAATATCTAATCTAAATCCACCCTCTTTTAGTTATACATACTTCTGAAAGACTTAAGTCCCTATTTCAAATGAATTTGACAATGTTACCCCAGAAATGAGTTGATGAAAAATTCACCAACTGCTAAGCATTCTGAAACACTACTTGGCAAATGAAGAAAAGTGGCATTTGGAGAAATCAGGTTTGGTTTGCCAACGATTTATGAACATGAATGGAGAAAAGGACTGCCTTCTCTGGATGATTTATTCGGAACCCATAACTCAACTGCATGAAGTAATGATACAGCAACGTTTTAACAACAGACATGCAGCCCTTAATTTGTAGCTGAAATAAGATCCATACTCCTCCTTTTCTCCAGGAGTCAGCATGATCTACTTCACCTATCTCTTCAATGTTAGCATGGAAATCAGATGCGCTGTCTGTGCTATGCTGCTCCCTTAGTGCAGATGTACCTTGCACGTGTAGTTTCACCAATGAGACATCTGGCTAAGTGATTTTCCTCTTAATTAATCTTCTCATCTGCAAAGGAGGCCAGTTTCTCATATCTGTTTCTTTTCTGACATATGTTTCACCACAGGGTTCTTCCTGATGAAGCAGAAAACTTCACTTAAAGTCTCAACGGGTTAAACTTGTTCTACTGCATTGAAGTTTTAAAGTGATTTCCCCCCCCTTCCCTCTCCCTCTCCTTTTTCATCTCAGAAAAAACCCGTAATTCAGTTATTTCATGAGGGTCTACCTCTTTCTTCCTCAGATAAGCCCTGAAATGGAGTTAAGCTTTTTATCAGTAAGTTGCAGGGGGGGTTTTGTACACACCCTGAGACAGCTCCATGTTATCGTGGGTGACAAATGCCTGTTTTACTGGGCACTGCATGTTTAAAATAGTTTCATGAGGCAGTCCACATTAGAAAGAGCACATGTGACAAGGTCACAACAATGCAGAATCAGACATATGTGTAAGTGTTTAGATTTGCAGAGCCTGTTTCAGTAACATGGAACCTAAAAATGGATTTGAATTCTTTACATCTGTACATATATACACAGAGAGAATGTATGGATATATAATATCCTGTATATTTGTATGCAAACATACACATGTATACACACTACTCTTTTCACTACTAATATGCTTTTTATTTTCACTAGTCAGACTTCTGGATGTCGAGAGTTTTATCTCCCTGAGCACATCTCTATTCACAGACCAAAACTCACAAGCTCATGTTTTAGATGATAGATACCTTCAAAAGTAGCAGAAAAAATTTACTATATTTTTTAAGTGTAAGCAGAGGCATAAACTCAGTAACAAGGAAAAAAGTAGGATGATTTGGGCTATATATAAGAAGTTAGAGAACATTTAAAATTATCCTTTATATGATATAGTAAAACATTAGTGAAATGCCTTCTGCAAAATATCCCTTGCAGATGCCTGATTCAGGTGTCTCTCTGCTGACTGCAGATATACCATCAAAGCCTAGCAGCTCATGATGGTATAGACATCGAACCACTCCATGTTTCGAACTTAAATGTCTGCAGTGTTTGCCTGAATCCATCTTGGAGACTATTACAGGACTGATATCCCCATATACAAAGCTTCAGAGAAAGACAATGATCTTGACTTAAGAAACAAGGAGGAAGTAGATGTTCCATATGGGTCAAGCTATGTAAAAGGGGAGAACCTGTGCTGAGAGAATTTGGTAGTTGCCTCTTCAGGACAGTTTCCAATAAAGACTGATGATTTTAGCATGTTCATGCTAAAACTACCCTCCTTTGAAAATAGAATACTTATTCAAGAATCAGTTCAATTGTATGCAATTCTGTGTCCGCCTCAATTATGGGAAAATAAATTTATACTGGAATAGCTTTCACAGAGTTGTTACGACAGGTTAACTTTGTGCATTTGTGTAGGCAAATTTGTTCTCTGTGCACAAGAAAATAAGCTGGTTTTCTTTGAAAAAAAAAAGTTCTTATTAAGCAAGATGCTTCTAATTTCAGTCACGTAACAAGGGGTGAAAAGGCAGCTTTTGATGACCAGCTTTAGCTAAACCAAATAATCTTTAGGTAAAACAAATAGTCCACAAATCAGTTAACCACAGGTAAGTAAAGAGTTGCATGTATCAATGAGGAGAGGGTAAAAATATTTCAAGTGGATTGCGAAGAGTTACAGTAAAAATGTGGCCATACAAGAATTCAGGAAACTTGTGTAGCTTTTCAAAAGATCTGGAGTATGTTTTAAATGATGCTCTGGATTTTTATATTTTATTTCTATCTTCTGGGATCTATATGAGTATATTGTTCAATTCTGCTTTCAAGGTTTTCTTAGCATGTATTAGTGGTAGAAATTTACCAATTTATTGTGAAATTACATCTTCAGCAGAGTCTGTTATTTCCTGAGACTTTAATAACTAGCACTCATGAGCTAGCAGAGGTTGTTCTTCTAACAATTGATGGTTCATTCAAGTGTCATGAGCACAGTTCCTGTCCTATCCAATACAGAGAGCAGAAAATTAAATTCTTGATGTATCTGTGATGCAAGGATGCTCACAGAGAGCAGACCAGTCTCTGTATCATTATCCCTCTCTCACACCTGCCCTCTCAAGTTGTCTACTTCAGATATCCTCTGTGCCTCCTAATCCTTCCTGCCTGTTCTTTTCTCAGCCCACAGCTAAGTGCTCATATCTCAACATAGGAGAGACACACAGGTCCCAATCGTTAAATGCCATTTCCTCCCTTCGTTCAAGGACCTTCCACAGTCCTACCATTGCGAAGGAAGAAAAGCATAACCCTGTCTTCCTCCGGGCTGCAGCCCTATTTCCTCTGAGAGTCACCCCCTCTTCCATCTCCTTCTTTTTTCCACTGATTTCTCTTTGCTCTCATCTTTACAGCCTGCTATGAAACAATACCTCCCCCCTCCAGATCTTTCCTGTCATTCCACAGAAATTTTTATTTACAGCCCAGGACATGCTTTTTACATCCTGGATCACATGATTGGGAAAGTTTATTACTGTCTGTCTCTCTTCCATGAGTACATGAGTGGACTTTGACTTTTGGACTCTGTTGCATAGAAAATCCATTTTCCCCTCACTGAACTGGTTGGGACGTTTTTATTTTAAAGAAACCTGTTCTACCAGTTACTAATGGCAATTAAGCCTTTGGTAGAAACACGGGTATATACACAGGATTAGGCTGCATTTCTACAGAAAACCCAGCATAAGGTGTTGGGCAGAGCCAACCAGGAAACAAAACTGCCGTTGAAAGCCATGCTTCAGTTCCAGCTTCCCCTTTTCTTTTGGTAAAGGGGAAGTCATGGTTTTCTCACTCTTTTCAAAACCACTCAGTATGCGCTGCATTTCCTGTTGTTTTTCCTGTTCCTGCTCCAGTCATGAAGACAACTGACCTGAATGGCTTCTGCTAAAACACTTACCACAGCCAAGAAGAACAGAACCAAGTCAGGGAGAATGGTGCTTTGTAGGTCCTTCTTGTGCAGGCTGTGTCCACCTGATGGAAAGGGACCAATTTGTCTGAGATCTTGCTGATTGTCACTTTCCCATCTCCCCGGAGAGGTTTCTTCTCCTCCATACCTAGAGCTCAAGCTCAAGTTAGTGTCAGGATCCTTGATTAATCTTTAAAAATGAAAAATCACCTTCTATCTCACCTTTTGTAGAGCTGGATGGCTATTGTCCCCTTAAATACCTCTCCCAGGCTGTTTGCTTACCCACCAACCTCACCGTATCCCCTCAGTTTATGCCTCCTACTTCTCAAGTTAGCCATCCCACACCTTGACCCAAGAAACCAGCTCTCATTTCTACTTACTTGCTTTATAGGGGACAATTTGAGATTACTTCAAGTCCAAGCCATTGCCACAAAGGCAATGACTTCCTGTTGTGAGAGATAGGAAAGATGTTCTACAGTCCTAGAAAGAAACTGGTTAGCTCATAGTCAGGCTTAGCCAAGTCTTTCCTGTTTCCAGCTCTCCAGTCAATGCCTTCTACCTACTCATGATCCTCTCACATCCTTACCATTCCCCCTTAACAAAATATAATCTTCTCCATTGCATAAACGTATCCTTTTTGTTTTGCTTAGTCTGTAAATTACTCAGGACAGAAATCATCTCTCCTTCCATCTCCTTTTTAAACAAAATCACCAAACAATTATTTGCTAAGTTAGTGCTCATGATAAGGGACCGTGAATACATCCATCTTCCTAAGTTACCTCATCAAGTTTCTCTTTCTGGACAAAGATTTAAGCCTCCTGAAGCATAAAGATAAAATGCAAAAAACAACCTTAGGTATGACATCAACTGGCAAAGCATATCAAGCTGGAAGGACTTTAGGGTTTTCTCCATGAAAATATTTTTCCCCTAAACATATTTATTTGTATTCTCTGAGATAGTCCCTAGACTGTGGAGATCAAAGCAAGCTAGAAATCCAGCAGAGTTTTTAAGTGCATTAAAGGTAGCTAGTTTGAAAGCCACATGCTTGAACATTTAAGCACCATGGAAGAAATGAAAGCAGGTGGTAATACATGTAAACATGATTGTTCTAATCTTAATACTTTTCAACTTATCAAAGAGTAACTTTGTGACACAGCATTTGACAAAGAGCAAAAATAAAGGATGCCAAGTGCACACACAGACACACAGGAGTGCATAAAACCCAAGGACACAAGCCAGCTTTGGGTTTTCTCTTTCAGGGACATTTCTGATCTTGTAAGTCATTTATAGCAATAAGGACATGGATTTACTGGATTTACGTGGGACCTGGCAAATCTGAGCATGGAGTGAGTGCTTCACTCACTTGAGAGATGTGAATACAGAAATGGAGTTATTCACTGCACACTTTCTCACCAAAGAAGAGTATGAAATGCCATCCACTACAGACTAGTGGCATTTTGTAAATGCCTGCGTATCATGACTAAATCTAACCAGTCTTTAATGTTTCCCACTTCGCAACTGAAGCATTATTGAAATATTTTCAAGTGTTTTCAGAGAGTCAAAGTGAGACAAATTAAGACTACATTTCTTTTTATTTCTTCTAAAGAAGTGAGAATATGATGACAAAAGGTTTCCCTTTCCAACCATATCTTCTGGTGCAAGCTTTCTGATCAGCTCTAGATGCAGACGGAAAGCTTCATCACCTGATGTCCTGGCATATAAGCTAACAGTTGACCATTTCTTTCTCCTTCACTTTTCTGCAGAGCTTCTCAGGTAATTCCTTACTCACTGCAAGTTATCATTTCATTGCAGAAGCCAAGTTGAGATACTTGTCCCCTGGGCCTTGAGATGGTGCATATTGATTTCACTGGATTTTAGGTCAGCATTTGCTGATTTCAGATCTTCATTTTTTAATGCTACTCTGCTTTAAATGTCTTGGTTTAGCTCATGGCAGCCTCATTTACTATCATCACAGATTTTAATGAAGGCAAAACGATTTGTCAGTGGTAAACAGAGTTCTTGTAGGATCCACTACTGAAGGCAGCGGGTAGCAGGGAGCGAATGAAGATAAACTCATCCTGTATGCTCCCAAAGAATACTTCCTGCTGATTCAACGTTCTTGCACATTAAGAAAAGATGTCAATGGCTCTGGAGCTCATTCTCCTGTAATGATCCATAAAGAACTCTGTGAACCAAAGAGGAGTAAATCACCCTTCCCATTTTGGCAGGCAGGAATGCAACTGGGGAGATAAATGCTTTTGGATTTCTCTAAACTTTGCTGTTGCCCCTCAGTAAAAGATTTACCCTTATGGAATCCATTAAAATCTGGGAATCTCAGAGAAAGATGACTCTTCCTCCTCCCACGTTCTGTGTGAGATGCTTAATCTCTGCATCCTGGGGACATAACCATTTGTGAGCTGAAAACAGATCATGAGAGAAGCCCTTCTCTTCTTGGGGTACCTCCTCTGATTTTCTTTGCTTGCAATGAATGAAACCTTTCATTTCAACATCATCTGACCTGTGTCAGAAGGTTCATGACTGACTGGAGCAACAATGAGGTGGAAGAGATGGATGAAACTGTTTAAAATGTGTCATTGATGAATAAGTAAGGATCAGCTTTAAACACTGTGGGAGAAAACAAGAGGAAGCATGGCTGCCTGGTACTGTTTCTATGATAAATTGCAGCCTGCTCCTCTTCATGACTTACATTTCCTTTAAGGAAAAGGTCGTGCCTTCTCTCCCAGGCTGCTACAAGCCTTCCCCAGGCAGGAAGCATATCCTGTGTCCTGTTTTCTCCAGAGGCCAGTAGGAAAGCAGAAGGGAGCATGACTTCCACATAGCTGCTTCCACTGTGATCTTTTTAAGTGACATGAGTGCCGAATCACCAGCTAAATCTCCCTGTCTCTCAAACATAGTGCATCCCAGCCCCAGGATCTTGCAGAGTCTGGCAGCTGCTGGAGGCAGCTGGAGGGGGAAATACAAGCTACTCCCTTTGGAGGTCTGGGTGCCTATTTTTGTCAGATATGAAATTGCAGCAGTTATTGGCGGGGAGGGATGCACATGTCCTGTAATTAATTGTGTCTGTGATTCATTCCAGAGGAGAGGGGTGTATTTTCCTCATTGAATGCAGAAAATATTCTTGGAAACTGGAACATCTAACACATGCTGTTTTCCCTCTACGTGATTTCTCTCACAGCTTACACCTGAGAAGAGGTTTTCAAGCCCTAAGGGATCAACCCTTCCCAGTCATGCCCTGCATGTGCCCGCAGCACACAGCAAGGTCCAGGACTTGTGGGTGGCTGAGAGAGATGTGTCAGGGAGATACTGCTAAATGTGGGTGCCCAGCTTTGCAACGAGGGGTTTTTTGTCACTGTTTGGTACATTAAGGTAACAGCTTGCTGTCTGTGAGCATGAGCATCCATATCCCTAGGAGGACAATTCTCTCTCACACTGAACCTAATCCTGGGTGAAGGGAATTGTAGCAAGAAATGCAAAATCAGTCCCTTGACAGGTGCAAACCATGGTATGCCATCTTTGGCTAAGGGCTGTATCATTTCTCCAGATTTCCAGGGCACACATATTTGTCTTTCCCATTCCCCCTCTTTGATGGAATATTTCCAATCCATTTTCTAGTTAATGGATTTTGGTACCAATCTTTTCTATCCTTTGTTTCCCTACCATTGCACAATGAGGTGATGTTGTGGCATTACCAGAGCTGCCTGTGCGTTTCCCTTTAACAGCTGGCTCTTAAATTACACCAGGATTAGAAAAAGAGACTTTCTCAGGGACATTGCCATCTCTTCCCATCTGCTACTGTATCCATGATGAGTGATTGCCAATGAAGGTTTCATCCTGATGGTGCTGGGTGTTCTTGCCTAACCAGGACTCAAATGTTTTTTTCAGCTCTGCCCATGAAAATGCTGCAGTGAGCATGGAGCGGATGGTCCATTAGAACCAGTAGCAGATGCCTAATGGACAGTTAAAGCACAGGGCAACCATCTAGGGATCTGAGGCATGGGAAATTCTTGAGCCAGAGTTAGTGTTTCAGTGTTTAAAGGGTTGCCTTGGGGTATAAAAGCTTTTGCATTTACCAGAGTTTCTCATATGAAATACTTTAACCTCCTGCTCACATCCAGACTTAGCGCTTGGCAGGACTGAGCCTTCCCTCCCCCTCTTCTTGAATGAGCTCTTTTAACTTGTAGTTGAAGGAGTACGATCTTGGGAGCTCAGCGTAACTGAGGGCACAGCTCATGTCAAGAAGCAAGGTACCCCTCTGCCTTGTTCTCCCAGGTAACCACAGTGCCTCCAGAAGCCAGGAAATACATGTGGCCATGACTTTATCCTTTTGTCCCCTCCAAGAGCCAGCTGTGCAGCAGAAGCCAGCCCCAGAAACTCTCCAGGCTCTTGCCTGAAGCTATCCATGCAGCTCAGTGCAGCACAAGGGTGCTGACACTCTTGGCCCCAGTCTGAGAAAGCAAGTAGGATAGGAAAAGTCTCTGCCACTCCTTCCCTCCTCATTCAGTGGAGCACCTACTTGTCGTTGAAAAAATGTTCAGTGGAAGGCTTTAAGGAAGTAAAACCAGATTGCTGCATATGTCCCTTCTTTATAAATCACGTGCATACCCTCAGGAATACTTCTCCTAAAGGGACTCCCAAAAGCAAAGCAGCCATAAAGACAATGAGACTTAGAGCTTCTGCCCATGTGCTTAACTCTGGTGGGGGTGGCAGGGGCATGGGGAAAGGCTATCACATCTCATGAAAGTCGCTTAGTGATTTTTAGAAACACGGGCATTAGGCATTCAGGTCTTACAGAAGAAGGAATTAAATTTGACAGACATGCCCTATAAAAGCGTGGACTATTTAATCCACTTCTTTTGGTTTTCTATTCCATCTCTGCAAACGGAACAAAAAATGCAAAAGGGATGTGGGCTTTGCTCCTCTCTGACTTGTAACAGATACATACTTGTGTCCAAGCCTTGCCTTGACATGAAGTACAGCACAGCTCCCCCTGAAATAAACTGCAGCTCACACATATCTCAGGGTGGAACTTGGCTCTTAAACAAAGTTTAATGGGAGTCTGCTCTGGCTGAACTCTACTTATGACTTCATATTTTCCAGGGCTGTGCTAGTGCTGTTGGTTTGTTCATTTTTCTTTTATTTTTTTTTTTTTCATTCTCTTTATACTATTAGGTGTTTCAGTGGGATAACTTGACCTTATGATACTGTTCCAAAGCAGACTTCTCTGGAGGCAATGGTAAATAGTTTGGGTATGTTATGAAAGGGCTTAGAGAAATTTGCAGACTCTCCCATGACTGCTTCAGAAGGCAGATTTTTGCAGCCTGTTAGGCAGCATCAACTGGTGAATTAAACTGGGAAGTTGGAAAACAGAGAGGATGGACAGAGGTTATATAAAATGATCTTGACAATGAGTCCTTGGTTCTATTATGTTTCTAATATTCATAAAATAGAGTTTTTAAAAGCTTTTCCCATTGGCCCAAATGAGCACTTGGAATGCATAGGAGATCTGCCACCAACTTCAAAGGGAACAGAAGCCATTTAACAGAGAGCTTTTGCAAACCCACCTTGTATGTATAACACTTGCTATTTCACTTTGTATGTTAGAACAGTGCACTACTACAAGTGTAAATGGGACAGCAGTGACTGCTACTGCTGGGCTGCAAAACATGACTGCTGCTGATTCAGCTGTGGAAGAGCAGCATCCCTCCCTCTGGACAGGGAGGGAGGTATTGAGCTTTGCCCTAGGGTCCCTATTTTGACAGCTGAGAGTGGTCTTACTTCTTAGTGCATTCCAATATATTCTTACACAGGGAATACCAAGTCAGACTTTTTCCATGGCCTTTTAGAGCTACTGTATTTCAAAAAAGTCACTTTATGAAAGTCTGGAGTTTTCTGTCCTGTTCAAAGCAATCTAGCAAGGAAATTTCCAGCTTTATCCAGCTGGTTTTCTCCTTATGCTTCTCTGTTGGGAATATTTTTTTTTTTCTGAGTGCAGATTCACCTGCACAAAAAAACATCCCTGATTTTTGCCTTCTTTATCTGCACTTAGCAAACCCCTCCCTGTTAAGAGATTGGCAGACAGTCAGACTACATGGTGACTTGAATCAGTTTGTCCACAAGTAAATACTCCCCATCTTGTGATGGGCTGGTTTTCTCCTGGATCAGTTTGAAATGAAAAGGGTTAGGAACCAGAATGCCCTTTTTGCTGGAATGAAGCAGTCAGCTCAAATAAAAGCAATTCTCTCACAGCTTTCCTGCATATATATTTCATACATCTAGGAAAAGAGCAGCCCAAAGGCTTTACACTAAGTCAAAAATATGTTGATCAGAGAAATGCCATAGCAAGCATTTGTTGCTGTATAAAAGTACCAGACCATATTTCTTTACTTAATGACATGCATTAATCCTCCACTGAAATTGCCAGGGCTGTCCAAGACAAATCTGGCTTTAAAAGTTTAAAATATAGTCCAAACTACAAAAATGTAGCATTCTGACCAAACCAGGAGCTGAAAAACAATCTAAGCAATGTCCCTTTGATTTTCCTTTGCTGTTAAAACCACTAAAGACATCATCTATAAGCTTCAAAATGATAACAAAAACATGTCATTTTTTAAATTGGTGACCAAAATACGAATATTATCCAAGTACTCATTGGTACTTCTGTTTTCAGTTCAGTTTCTTAATGAAATGAGTCTTATGTGTTCCTGCTGTGTATCTGTCTGCTTAATCATCTGTTAATCCATCTGTCACTACCCATCAAGAACTTTTGGATCCACTGACCAGTTTCAACCAGATTTGAAAGAGAAGCAGAAGCCTCAGAAATTATTATTCTCCAAGTTGTATGTAGATCCATTCAAATGAGCAGGAATAGAAAAAGGAATGCCTTATTAGGAGACCTAACTAAATGGAGTTCCTTTCTAGTTAGGAACATAGTAGTATCAAATTTTGGCAAGATAAGATTGTCTCCATAAACAGAACTGAAAGTGAACAGGCAAAAGCAGAATGTAAGACACTATTTAAGCCCCTGTAGAAGACATCTAGCCCTTCTGTCCAGTCTATATTGAAGGCTCTGCCAGAAAGGTTCTGACTATGCCCTAAGGCTCTCCCTCAGCCCAGGCTTTGGAAAGGTGTGGTTAAGCAATGCTAACAGTAATGGTGGGGATTTATTTTCACTAATTACAGACGCCAGAAAGCTAGGTTTCCAATCTAAGCTAGCCTTCTAGGTTTGTTGCTTGGTTGATGGGAAAAGAAATTCCCAGCCCATCCCCCAGGATTTGCCACACATCTTTTGAAGCAGAATGGATCTCCTTGCAAGAAGGCATGTCAGAACAGAGCAGAACAGGACAGAATAGATCCAGCTGGAAGGGGCATGCAACAATCATCTATGCCAATTGCCAACTAGGAGCCTCTCTGCAGCACCTGTGGAGACAGTTTAGATTGCATAGACTCCTTTCCATTAGCTAAACATCTCACCAGACTAGTTATTACCTTCCCACGTACACGGTACTTAGTGTTCATGTTTTACTAGGAGAGAGAAACATTAGTAATGAGTTGTTAGTGAATCTCACAACAATATAAGTCCCATGCTGACAAACATTCATTTAAGGCTTTTCCATGCTCAGCTCTGTTAATGTGTTCAACATGCTATTTGTCAAATAATGCCAGACAACTGCCCAAAAATAATAGACAAGTGAGTCATTCATTTTTTTTCCTCTTTTTAAAAATTATTGCACAATCTGTCTAGAGTCGTTCAGATGAATGATGGATGGCAAAGAAGTTGTACTAAAATTGCTCAACTCACTGCACTGATACACAAACACCTTTTGTATAATAAAATATGCTTTGTCTTTTTAAATGGAGCAGATATGCAAAAGAAATCTGCATACACATTGCAGAATCTTTGGAAAATGAGAAATGTTGCCCTGAGCTACTATTTGCCTTGCAAGTTTCTAAGGTGTTTCAATATGTTTTATTTCCTTTGTTTAATATACTCAATATTTAAAGCATTTGAAAGATTGTTTCCACTACAGATATGTCCAATAATACTATTAACCTCATCAGTGTTCTAGAAAAGATCTCTGTGTCCCTGAAGAGCGTATGCTAAATATTCTGAAATTTCCACCTGCGATGCTTAGTAGACAGTGCCTTAGGCAAGCACTGGTGTGTGAGCTGGATGTAGCTGAATACAATTCATATCAAATAAGCTAGGGGACAGAGCACAGAGAGCTGCTGTTTCCAAAAATTGTCACCTGTTGGATGGCTTTGCTACAAAATATTAGAATCATAGTATCATAAAAACATTTAGGTTGGAAAAGACCTTTAAGATCATCCAGTCCAACCATTAACCTAACACTGCCAAGTCCACCACTAAACCATGTCCCTAAGCACCACATCTACATGTCTTTCAATATTTCCAGGAATGGCGACTCAACCACTTCCCTGGGCAGCCTGTTCCAATCATTTATAACCCTTTTGGTGAATAAATGTTTCCTGAGATCCAATCTAAACCTCCCTTAGTGCAACTTGAGACCATTTCCTCTTGTCCTATCGCTTGTTACTTTGGAGATGAGACCAGACCCCACCTCTCTACAGCTTCTTTTCAGGTAGTTGTAGAGGGCAATAAGGTCTTCCCTCAGCCTCCTTTCCTGCTGGCTAAAAAAACCCCAGTTCCCTCAGCCACTCCTCATCAGACTTGTGCTCTAGACCTTCCACCAGCTTAGGGGGGTGGGTACCCTGAGAACAACTGGTCTTACTATCAAAGACTGAGGCAAAGAAGGCATTAAGTACATCAGCCTTTTCCTTATCCTTAGTCATTGCTTCCCCCTCCTCCCCCATCCAACTAAGGAGATTCTCCTTAGCCATCCTTTTGTTGCTAATATGTTTATGGAAACATTTTAATTGCCTTTTACTGCTGTAGCCAGATTAAGTTCTAGTTGGGCTTTGGCTCTTCTAACTTTTTCCCTGCATAACCTCATGACAACCTTGCAGTCTTCCTGAAAATACTGGTGGTGGGAATGAAAGATAAAGGAATAAATCTGCCCATGCTGGGAAAATGTTTATCCTTTTCTAAGCCTTGCACTACATTCTTTGAATTGCCAGAATAATATATTTTTGCATAACTGCAGGCTTTTGCCAGGTTCCAAATGATTTCTAGATGACATCACCTGTAATTTGATCATATCACCTGTAATTTAATCACAAAGTCAAGCTTTTTCATCTCAAAAGAGGAAATGGACATTTATCTTCCTTAATAGAATAATGGCAAAATTTCTTTCCTTGCATGTCAGTGTTCATTATAAGTTTTCTTCCAGCAACCAGTGAAACACTCTTTCTCTAGCTCCCTCCTATAGAAGCTCCCCAAGGATGGAGAAGGCACCTCACTGCAGCTCCTCTGGATCCGCCTACATGGTGAATGGAAAGCATGTGGTGACAGGAGAGACAGCTGCAGCTAAAAAGAGCTTAAAATTGCTGAGTCTTCTCTGCCTTTCCTTCACTGCTGGTCTACTCTAGTCCCCCTTTTCTTTCCAGCCTACATTTTTCATGAAAATTGAAGCAAAGTGCTTATCTTTACCTGCTCTTCCTTTAAAAGCTGTTGGAGTTGTATAATGGACTCAAAACTGGTAGAAGTTACAAGGACAGTCAGGCATACAGCAGGAACGGAGAAAATCAGTGCAAAAATAATGTCAAATGTATTGAATGGAAATATTTCAAATACTAAAAAACAGTTCAGCCTGTCTTAGCTAAGGGGACTAATTTGAACTAATGTTTGTTGTGAATAGTGCCACATCCATAGAAAAGTTGTATTTCAGATGCAAACTAAAACTGAATCTTAAGAAGTTATTAAGGCCATAAAATCAAGCAGATCAACATTAAGAAACACAGAGATCACATTTTCCTCTGATGACACAAGTCTAAAGGCCTGAAAGTTAGGGCTGAGGAAGGTAGACCCGTTAGGTACAGATTAAAAGCACATCTTGGTAAATAATTACAAGCAGTTCAGCAGTTAAATTGTCTTGCTGTTTCACATAACCATTTACGCAAGGGGTAGGAAAGGAAAGATCATATGCTCCAAAACCTCTTGGCCTCTGAACTTCCACAATAGATTCTGGCTCAAAGTTTTATGCTTATGTTTCTGACGTGCAAAGTCTAGGTCAGCAAGGTGTGCTTCTTTCATGCACTGTTTCTCAAGAATTACAAGTATCTGTTACAGGTTGTTAGATGGGCTTTCACTATATCCTTAGTCAGCTCCTTTGACTACCTATGATCATTTGCAACACTTCCAATGGTTAATCAATTAAACCAGCAACACCTTTCCATTCAGCTTTCATCTCAGTGAATGAGCAAATGAGTCCCATTTTGTTTCAGAAAAAAAAGACTGGAACTTGAAGTTGTTGACTTTGGAGGAAAGTCTGGCAGAAATTATTTGGCAGGTTCACTGGATGTTCAGTGCTTCTTTCAAAACCTTTCTGATTGAAAAGCCCTCAAAAGGAGAAATGTGTTCTGATGAAGAGGGGTGAGGTGGGAGGAGGAGGGATATATGCAAGAAATTGTCCTGATCAGGGATTGTACCTTATGGATTGATTCATACCTCATGTGTGACTCCTTCGTTAATGAAGCGGTACCAGGTCAACACTTCAGCAAGACATTGTATATTAGAAGTACAAGCTGATATTGGTGGTTGTGGAGGAAAAGTGTAAATGATGGACTGGTTACATTAATGTATTTCCATGGAAAAGTAAGGAACTTTTTGCAGTGATAAGACTATAAACATATGGCAGACAAAATGGCACACCTTGCAAGTGGCCACATGTAGCATTTTTTGGAAAATATTAGACCTTCCTCCAGGTCCACACACACTTCATATACCCTTTTTATGAGAAAAAGGCAGCGTTTGCTCTTCAGACATCAAGTAGCTTTCCCATAGGACCACAGCAAAAAATGGCCACTATACGTAAACAGCAAGACCACCACTGGGTGGACCTTGGTGGAATGGCATATCTCATCACTAAAGACAAGATATCTCTCAAAATTTTTACTGAATGACTGTATATATATATATATATATATATATACACACACACATATAGGAGTGAATACATGGGACACATTAGATATCTGTTACTGGAGGGGACATGGGCCTACAATAAGATCTCTCTCAATTACTGTGCTGTGCAGGAGCTTTAAGGTTGCAACATTTACAATACTTTTAAGGGGGAGATTACCAATTTAATGGTCTTACTTGATGTACTTTTTTTAATTATGATCAGAATTGGCGGTTGGCATTCAGCTACCCTGAGCTAAGGAGCTGAAGTATTTTAATGCATGTCTCTGTAAGCTCAAACAAACGAAAGAGTATGTGGTTCAAACTCAAAGGAAAATTGGGGGGCGGGTCAGTTCTTTTGGGGGATAAACAGAGAAGTTTGATTTAACTAAAAATAATGTTTTAAATATACTTTTCTTCTTTTTTAAAATTAATTTCTTTGTTATTTCAAAATATGGAGTATCTGTTCAGTTTTAAAAGATCCCTATTATTTTTCACCTAAAATAATTTCTGCAATTTCATGAACATTTTCTCCTTGTCCCTCTTATCATTACGGGGTATCATATGACAGTATTTTTGACAAGCTGACTTTCAGAGTATCACTCCCATTTCTGATTTTCCACAAGACTCAAGTTCATTTCAGCCTCACAAAAGAAGGAGAAACTGTGTGACTGAAGCCATCACATTGGAAAACTTATTCTCTTTATTTTATAACATTCTAGAATGTTACAAAAATATTTTGCTGACACTGTATACTAGAATCAAATTAAAACTGCAAAAATTATGTGGCAATTCTAATCTAATTAAACTAATTTTAGTGTCTTTTTAACCTCACTATATGACAAAGTGTGAAAAGTCCTGAACAGACCTTTATTTTAATTGAATGAAATTACATTTTTTCTTCTCAGAACTAGTAACAAAGTATTTGCTAGCTAGGATGGCAAAAGGATTTGGCCCAGTGTATTTTAATTTTATAGATTTTTTTAATTTGCATGATTTACCTTACGTTTAGGGCACAGTCCATTAACTTACCCAAAAGATCATGTCGTTGTTGTTGTATGTCACCATTATTGTCCTTATAATAATTTAGTATATAAATGGAAGCCAAATTATTCTGTCTCTTTTCCAGATTGACAGATGAGAAACTGTTCCTTAATTTTGAAAGAACAGCCTTGATGTGTTTCATTATCTAATGGGAGATGGTGATGGCTTTTTCAGCAGAATATGTCAAATTGATGGGTTCAGGCTGATGACCCTTCGGGATAAGAGATGCCAGCTCTGGCAGGGCACTGCACACTTACTGGCAAATATTAAAATAGGTAATGATTTTCTTTTTTTATTTTTTTAATTCAGAAAGGCCTCAGTGCAATGCATCTGATATCATAACACAGGCCAGGGAGCAGCTTGAGCAATTAACATATTTTTAGCATGAAGTTTTCAGAAGTTGGTTCAACTCATTTTTACACATGCAGCTGCAGTGAACCAGTTCTAACTATAGCTTGTAAATTAAATCGGTGTGCTAAGGTTAATAGATTAATGATTTTCTCATGAATGCAATGTGTTGGCAAGGCACAAACATAAACCAAAGGGCAAGGAGGACATACCACAGTTGCATAAACAATGGAGATGTTAAGACTTCATTAGCTCTTCCATACTGAATATGTGGTAAGAAAAGATTGGCATGGGTGGTGACAATAGGGACACATTAAGACCTGCTTTTACAGTCCAGGGGAATGAGGACTGCAGAAGAGCACACAAAGAGCAAAAAGAGCCCCTAGGAAAGGAGCAGTTATAATAAATACATTTTTATATACATTATATTAAAACATGAAGAACTGCAAAAAATATAATAAAGGGTTTTAACAATTTTTAACAAGTTTCCTAGTAGACTGTATATTCCTCGGGACTTTCAGGAGTCTGTAATGTTTTACTGAACCAAATCAAATACCTAACTATGGAAGCAATGAGTGTTTTTGAATCTCCATCTAAATTCTTTACATAAAAAGGCTGTCTTCCTTTCAAGTTGCAACTTTTTTTTTTTTTAAAGGTATTTTTATGGTATTTTGTGTTGGGCCAATTGATATAACACAAAAAATAGAGAATACTAGTCTCAGTATTACTCAGTTTACTCAGTAGTAAACTGTATTTCATTAGTCTCCAGTTGTAACTCTCATTCAAACGTATGAATGTATGAAAGAACAATCAAGGTAGAAGTACAATCCTCCCCTGAATTCCATATCTGGCCTGAATCATGAACTGGATGTTATTCAGTTTGAACATCTCCTTTGTTTACTAGAAGTGCACAGGTAATTAGAACTAATGTTTATAACAAAACCATTAAACAGTTGAATTTTAAAGACACGTTTCAGCCTACAGACTGCTTACGCACTCCTTCCTGCATCAATGCAGTCAGTATTTGGGGTGGTTGGCACATCCACATACCTGGATAAAGCTAGGTTGTTCCTCACCAGGAAACACTGCTGGCAGCAGTGTTTTTCACAAGGTGGTTAGGTAAGCTGATTAAAGATGAAGTCCTACTGTGCATTTCCTAGTCTGCATGCCTAGGAAAGCCCTAAGAAGGAAATGACTGCCCCAAGGAACTCAGCTCATCATTCACAGGGATTGAATGAATTTCAAGCGCTTCTTATGCAATGAACAGGCACATGAAGAGAGAAAATGGATTGCCCAAGAAAGCACTCAGAGACCTCCTTGAGTATAATTTAGCAGCCAAGACTTCATCGGAGATTGTAACCACAAGCAGGCAACAATGGAGCATCATGATAAGAGATGTCTTAGGTTGCTAAAAATCAAAAGCAGGAGGTTGGGGGTAGAAAAATACTGAAAAGCAGGTGCAGGAGCAGTGCAGCCTGACTGGTGTTGAGTAGTTTTGAAAACTGTGTTGTAAAAGCTGCTTATCACACAGAGATATCTGTACACTCACTCATCTTGACTCACCCACTCCAAAACAACAGTATCACCCACAGCTGCAAAGAAATTGTGACAATGTGAGTTGTAATCTGAGGGGTTTCTTTCTGTATTCAACACTACTAGCAGTAAACACTTGTCCAGCTTTAGTCTGGAGCCTTATCTTAGAAAATGAGAGGGAAACAGAAGTTTGGGGTAAGGTCTCTGTTATCCCATCGAATTGCCCTTATGGATTACACAGCAGAGATTTGATAGTTCACACCAGCAGATTAGGTCTATCCTGTTGGGTGGTTCCCATGCATTCTGTGCAAAATGGGGATGTCTTTGCAGGGACAGTTTTCCTTTCATGTCTTTTCCATGTATAAATCTGTAACAAGCAAACATGTAGGTACTTAAATTGATAATTACAGTGCTGATTGCAAAACCACTAAGGATGCAAGTACCAGATTTTTTTTTCTAGAAACTCCTTTAGTAGGCAAAAACTATGCATGAAAAGCTAGAAAGCTTGAACCGTTCTGTGAGTTTATCCCATGTGTAACTGGCAGTAGCCACAGAACACATTAAGGTATTGTTTTCTGCAAGTGGCAGCATCAAAAATCTGTGCTTTCTAGGCTGTATGGGTGAAAGTATTTTTGGGAATGAATATGCCACTTCCCATCATCATGTGAGTTGAATGGTGTGTCAGTTTGGATGTCTTAACATGTTTATGCTTCTAAAGTAGCTCACTGATAAGTCTTGTATCTTTATCAGGATTCTTATAATATTTTATGTTTTCCATAAAGACCTATTACCTGGTGTGACAAAATCATACCAAAACCTCAATTTTCATCTACAAAACACATTTTGTCTTTGTCATTCTACCAAAGTGTGATAAGCTAGAAAGTATAACGTGCTGGAAAGTAAGACTTGAATGAAGCTCGGGTGTGAAAAGACAAATAAAAAAGTTTTAATTTATTTTTCATTTTTAAATAGGAATTTTTAAATAGGAGGTGACGTATGGCTTTTAGTGGTTCAGATTTGGAACAAAAGAAACCATTAAAACTGCCAGGAGAAGTGCATAGCAAAATAAGGAAAGTGCTGAACCTCAAACAAATGTTTTCCCTGCTGGACCTGCCTCCTTCAAACAAGTGCACCTCTGCCAAAATGGAATGGGATCAGTTTAAACTGGGAAAAAACTACCAACATTTATAGAAGTCAAGTTTTAATGGAAAATTGCACCTGGAGGAGATGATTTAACAAATTTACCAACAATTTTAGCAGAAAAAACTCACCACTGGCTACATAAACAGAAAAGCTAGCAGTATTGGCTTTTCACCTTTGAAGCACAAAGCCAGAGATCTGCTTGCATTATTTAAGTCAGGAATATTCCTGGGGCTTTCAGAAGCTGCTGCCTTCTCAGCATGACTTGATTGATGAGAACAAGACAGGTAGCAATTGTCATTCTATTGCAAAATTCCTTATCTGTAAGTTTATGGGCAGAACTGGAATTTGATGAATTTCAGGTCATGGCACAAAGGCATTTCTTTTCCTTCATTCTGGCTTTTAGAAACACACTTTCCAACAACAGGCAATTTGATTTGTATGTTCTATTTTTGACTTAGCCAACACATTCTGATGGCCAGAGATTTTATGAAAAACAAGTTTTCCTGCAATCTTTTGATTTCTGCGTGTCATGGTAACCAATGGCACTAAATAACAACTGTGTCTAAATGCTTTTGGGACCAGATTGTAGCTATGGACAAGGGCCAGCATAACAGTGAGAGGAAGTTTTGCAAGGACAATTTAGCAGCAGATAACACAAAAGATGTCCTTGAAACAAAGGAAAATAACCCAAACAGGTGCAACAGCAGTTACATAAATGCAGACCTCTGAGTGCGAAGAAGAAGAAGGCACACGAAGGCCCAAGCCTACAGGCATTGCTCAGCTAAAAATTCCTGCAGTACATTTAATATCTTTTCTGCTTCAGAAAGTTAAGATTCAGTCCTAAAGTAATGCAATGCATTTCTCACATAGACTGAGCTGAAGTTAAAGAGAATGTGGTGAGGGTTCTGGTCAAGCATGGATTCCCACCTGGAGAGCGGCTGTCATCTCGCCCCTCCTCTGGGAATATAGCCTCATATCATGTGCATATGCCTCGTGTTTTCCTCAGTCATGTTTTGTGAAGGGTGATAGTACTTGAATCTTGATTGAGGCAGATACCTTTCCCTCTGCTTAGCAATATTGTGATATTTCCATGAATCACATAGCTTTTTTTGGACAAAGTGAAATTTCAGGGACTGTGAGACAGGCATTGAGGGTCCCTCTCTCTCCCCTTCATCATCCTTGCTTCACAAATAATCTAGGGAGCAGACCCGGGAAGTCTCTGGCTACTGGAGCACAGGAAGTTCCGCACCAACATGCGGAAGAACTTTTTCACAGTGAGGGTGACAGAGCAGTGGAATAGGCTGCCCAGGGAGGTGGTGGAGTCTCCTTCGCTGGAGATATTCAAGTCTCGTCTGGATGCCTATCTATGTAATATGAGATAGGGAGCCTGCTTTGGCAGGGGGGTTGGACCCGATGATCTCTCGAGGTCCCTTCCAACCCCTATTCTGTGATTCTGTGATTCTGTGATTGGTGGCAGCTGCAGTGTCCTGGCACTCCAGATGAGGCAGCTAAAGCCAACAAGTGCTGTCTGGGAGGGCAGCACACTTTCTGTATGTCAAAGGTTGACACACAAAGAAGTCAGACTCACACATGCAGTAAAATGAGAATCATGGTAAGTGAAGCCACATCAAAGTCTTAGCTGGCTACTGAATAGCACAGCATCATCAGCTTAACACATCAGTGCTGACTACACTGATCAAGATGAGTCCAGCATTCTTCTGAAAACTTAGAAAGTACAGTACAGAGATGAAAACTTTTCTGCAAAGTGATGATACTGTAATCCATTATCAAAAAGCACTTTGGTGGCAAGTAGTACTAGAGATAAGGCACCTGGTCGTTATCTGAATCTGAGAGGCACCTGGGAACAGCAGAAAAGAGCAGAGAGTTACCTGCATACCTTCTTATAATTAAAGGGATAATGATTTGATCTGGAATTAATGTTTGGAAGCAAGCTGTGTGGCTAGGGAAGCACTTTAGAATTCACACCTTCAAGTATTTGATTGCTGCAGAGGAGCTTGCTTTTCTGGCATGCAGTGTATACTTGGCGCATAAAGAAATACAGAACAGTTTGACCTTGAAGCAATTAATCTCTTCTGAGGCACACGGGTTTTGAATGGACGTAGACATAATTAGAGTTTTTAAATTACACGAGGCATGCTCAATCTTTCCATCAGTGTATAGCTGGAAGAAAAAGTGGAAAGGATATCTGGGGGACAGAAAAGTACTCCTACTTTCCAGAAAAAGCATCTCCCATGTTTCAGGAGAGGGAGATCCTTTGAATCTTAGCAGCCTTCAGTTTATTGCAATTTGATAAGAGAGACCAGACTTGAGTAAGGAGAATATTGCTGATAGATTCTTATTCTTGCATCATCTATCACAGATTTAGCAAAAGGAGAGTCAGATATCAGCCATAGTGCCACTGATGAATTTAAAGAAGGATGTACGAGTAACATTTTTAAATTTTCCAGAGTACTTTTCTATTTTCTGTTTACCAAAAGGAAATTTAGAAAGACCTCACAGAAAGCTATTTGTCTTACTCAGAAACCAATTTAATTTATAATTGTATAAATAATGCAACAATAAACCAAGAAAGGAGTGTCCTGTCATAAACCTAGCATGGAAAAACTCCAGGAGTTCATAGCCTTCTCAGATATCACATAATTCAAGACTAAGTGAGCTGACACCAATGGTATTGAAATAAGGAGCAGAAAATAAGATCAGAATTGTACCCTGATGAACTACAATGAAGCTAGTGAAGAAATGCTTGTCCATATGAATTTGCTTTCACTTATGGCCTATGTCAGGTAATGAGAGGATTTTTTTTCTTCTCCCTTTTAGACAGATTTGTCTATTCATTAGTTGTTTTGAATATTTTTTTGTAAGTTCTGTATTTATGATCAAAATATAATTCAAATTCTAACTCATCCTTCAGTGGCTTATAACGTTTCAGACCAGTTTCTTCTTAAAAGGACATAGTCAGGTACTTCCCTTTTGCATTTAAATTGCAAAGTTACACTTATTTTTTTTATAAATGGTAATCCATTAAAGAATATTATTTGATTTATCATCACCAAATTCAGACTTACTCTAAGCATGGACTGTGTTTTATACCACACATGTAACAGGTTTGCCTTGTTTACAAATGTAGGTTTGAAAGAAAAGAAATGTTAAGGGGAGGAATAACCCTCTGTATCAGTACAGGCTGGGGGATGACCTGCTGGAAAGGAGCTCTGTGGAGAAGGACCTGGGGGTCCTGGTTAATGACAGGTTGGCCATGAGCCAGCAGTGTGCATTGGTGGCTAAGAAGGTCAATGGGAACCTGGGATGCATCAGGAAGAGTGTGTCCAGGAGGTCTAAGGAGGTGATCCTCCCCCTCTACTCTGCCTTGGTCAGGCCCCACCTGGAGTACTGTGTCCAGTTCTGGGCTCCCTGGTATAAAAAAGACAAGGGTGTCCTGGAGAGAGTCCAGAGGAGGCTACAGAGATGATTAAGGGCCTGGAGCATCTCCCCTATGAGGAAAGGCTGAGAGAGCTGGGACTGTTCAGTCTAGAGAAAAGACTTAGGGGGGACCTAATTAATGTTTGTTAATATCTTAAGCAGGGGATGCAGGGGGAATTGGCCAGCCCTTTTTCAGTGGTCTTTGGGGACAGGACTAGGGGCAATGGATGCAAGCTGGAGCACAGGAAGTTCCGCACCAACATGCGGAAGAACTTTTACACAGTGAGGGTGACAGAGCAGTGGAATAAGCTGCCCAGGCAGGTGGTGGAGTCTCCTTCTCTGGAGATATTCAAGACTTGTCTGGATGCTTATCTGTACAATATGAGCGAGGGAGCCTGCTTTGGCAGGGGGGTTGGGCCCGATGATCTCTCGAGGTCCCTTCCAACCCCTACGATTCTGTGATTCTGTGATTAAAAACAGGATATTGCAGATAAATAAATACTAATTTAAATCAATAGAACCAGATTAATTTGCATGAAATCAAGATCCAGACCATACTCCGAAGAGCCATAAGAGGGAAAATAAATAGGCACCGATATCTTTTATCCAAAACTGCATTTATGAGAGTAATCACAGTACCTGAACGCTCTTAATTTAATCATTCACTGGAGGATGTTACAGGTAAGTGCTCACAACAAACAATAGGTGTTTCCCTGAGGGCCAGGATAGCTTGCATAATGTGCTAGCTATTTATTTTCCAGTATTGTGGTGACAGAAAACTGTAACAGTACAGCTAATTCTAATGTCATTAATGTCTTTTGCTAAGAAGAGATCTTGTTTAAATTCTGAGTTTCAGAGATTAAAAAATACACCACCAGCAGTGCAGTCACTGCTGTTACACGTGATTCAATTCTTTTTTTTTTAATTAACTTTTCTATGTTCTAATCTATTTATAGATGGAGACATTGAGAGCCCCACAGCTGGAGCAGATGTGGCTGTTATTGGAGGTAAGTAGCAGACCGCACTAAGCTGCACCATTAGAATTAAAACAGCGGGTTGGTTGATTTCTTGCATTTTGTGTCTCCCCTACTTTCCTGACAAGACAACAGGAGCAGCACAATTAGAGTAAATTAGTCCAGTGGGAAATCTGCTCCCAGAGGGGCTATTGGCAAGATAACGAGATGAGATAATGAGCATAAACCATAGTGAGCAGTACCACCACCATCCATTCCTCATTTTAGGACATAATATCTAAGAGTCCAGCAGCAAAGTCGGCCTCTGATACTCTTCGTTATTCACTGGGCCAATGTTGTGATTCAATACAAAACTGGTGCAGCACTTGTGATTTGAGCCAAGCTAGCTCACACCAGCTGACCCCTTATTTTTACAGAAGACACCACGTTGCTTTTCCTGGTGTTCCATTAAAGCTCTCTCATGCATTTAAACTAAATACAGTTGTCAGAATAAATGAGCAGAGCTATGTTCACAGAGAGAACCTGTCTTTTTATTTTTATTGTGTTTGTTCATTTCCATGCTAACGCACTAATTTCAGTCATTCACTAGGGGGTATACTAATCATTAGTGCAAATTGGTGAGGTTCTGCTATATTTCCCTCAGGTCCCATCTCCCGTAACTTTAATTTCAGCTTTCTATGAACAAGTAGCGGCTAAATTGATTTGTACTTAGTCCCTTAGGCTTATTAATATTGTGCTACATCCAAAGCCTATTAAAGCCTCTTGTGTCAAGGGATACCAGTGAGGTCTTAAAAATTGATGAAGCCCCCACTGCAACTATGATATTATTGTAAACCTAAAAGTTCTTTGTACAAGCAGTTTCATTTCTGCTAACAGTACTTTTACTTTCCAGAACCAGACACCATAAAATCTGTAGGATAACACTGCAGGCATATTTTTTAAGACATAGTTATAATTTTTATTCATCCTGCTAATGTTCTGTCCATTCCCGTTTTCATGCCAATAAGATATCCCACCTCGGTTTATTAATGCTGATAAAATTAAAGCTTTGGAGATACCTATTCCTGCTACAAATCTTCAACTCAGGGGACAGAAGAGAGATACTGTCTATGTACCTCTCATTGTCCCTACAGAACAGTAGGCAATTCCAAGGGAGTGATTCATCTGAACAAAAATAGGAATTCAGTTCCTAGAAGGGCAATCACACACCCCCCACTATCCACTGAGAGTAGAGGAAGCCCAAGTGGAGTAACTTGGATGGAACCTCCTGAACTGTAGATGCCTACAAGAACTCAGATGATTAATTACTACCCACTGGATCCTCACAGCAGCTCCATACTCCACATACAGGATTTACCTAAGAATGCCTTATTCTGGTGCTTTTTGTTGTGTATTTCTTTAATGATTGGTTTTCTCCTGGGGCCATGTGACCACAGAATCAGCTCAGTATCACGCTCTTGTGCAGAATCACAGGTAAACAGTTTATAAGCACATTGCAATTCTATCCAAAAAGTGTTACCTAAGTAAAACTCACACAAACTGAATAAATTCCAAATACTATTTTCAAGATTCTTATGTGAACAATTTAATCTGTTGGGAAGGGGATATAACTTGTAATTTTTAACAATGGACTTGCCAGTGTGCCTTTCTATCATGGGCTTCTACCTTTCACCCTATAAAAGGAGAAAAACTAAAGGAGCCTGGGAAGCAAGAACAGTGTTTTCTGCACAACTACCCCTGGAACTTGAATTTACCTTCCTGCTCTAGGAGTATTCCCATTCACCACTTAGTACTACAAACATTATGGTTACCTTTGGAAATTTTTGCTGTCAACACTTTGCTGGTAAATTAGCCTTAGTTGGGGAGACAGGAAGGATCTACCCATAATTCCTTCTTCCTTCCAGGTGCCATTTACGTGTTCATTACTGTCAAGCTTTCTTAATTAGAGCACAGCACAAAATGGTGCCTTGCAAATACAGAGCAGTACTGCAGACATATGTCTCCTACTATTTGTCGAATGTCTCCTGAGAAATACTCAGTGCCCTGTAGTCCTGAAATTGTGTACACTGATGAATGTGGAGTTGGGTGGCCTGCAGACTCTGATGGATATATGTTATGAGAAGGATGAAAGAAACCTGTTGATTTTCCTTTATATTCTCTTATTTCTCTTCATTTTGTAACGAAATTTTAGCTCTAATGAATTCAACCAAACCAAGCCATTGGTTTGAAAGAATACTGGTGAGACTTTGACCTGCATTCCTGCAGTATCTATATCCCATCTTGGCTTTTTGCATTGTCAGACTGTTCTGAGACTGGCCACTGCGACATGCAAGCATCTTCAGATTCTTGGATTTTCCCTATGAAGTAATTCAAGTTATGATGCCTGGCTGTGAGATACTGCTTGTATTTTGTTACTGACAATGCATTTAACTGGCCTCTTTCCTCTAGGTGTCATTGCTGCAGTGGTATTTGTCCTCATTTGCCTGCTGGTGGTGATGGTCCGGTACATGTACAGGCATAAGGGCACCTACCACACCAATGAGGCCAAAGGAACTGAGTTTGCTGAGAGTGCTGATGCTGCTTTGAAAAACGACCCTGCTCTCCAGGAAGCAGTGGATGAGAGCAAGAAGGAATATTTCATCTGAGAGGAAAGGATTTCCATGGAGACTTCCTCAAGGGAATTGATTGGAAATGCTACATCAACAGAAGTGCTAAGAGATGGATAATGTGAGGATACAGGCAAGCATCCTAATTGAAAAGTATCTCTTTACTTTTTTGTCACTGGGTTGTTTGTTTTCCTCTACCGGTAAAGAACTAAATGCCAGATACTTGCCTGTTGATTTTATTAGCAACACAGCTGGTCACAGTTGAAATCAATATCAGACAAGAAGAAACAAAATCTCAGTGTGAGTGATACACCAAAACCAGATAAAGATAGCAAATGTCAAGCCTTGACATTTGGTGAAAATAGCAGATGCCAATGGAAAGCATCTTCTTAGAGTTAATGATGCATCCTATGCTGATATTATACAGAACTACCTGAAACTGAATTTGTAATGGTCACAGAACAAACATTAAAGCAGATAAAACTGATGTAGCTGGAACAAAACCAGCTTTGCAGCCCAGGTATCTCCTTCCTCCCTTTAAATGTGCAATTTTTCTGGCACAAGGGAGTTTGTTTTTTTGGGGGATTTAGATTGGGATTTTTTTACTATTATTCTGAGTTTTATATATATAAAATTCAAAGACACTTCAAAGAAGGAAAACTGCTGGAAAATATGGAAAATGTAAGAATGAAGGATTTATTTCTACCTTGCTCTGCTTGGCAGCTTGAGAACTGCAAAACATTGGAATTTACAATGTAGTATATAATAGTCGACTTACAGATATGATTCCAATTAGTTGGTTGGTTCCCTGCATGCATGCGTAAATAGATAGATATTAAAAGGGAAAGCATCTTGGTTTGAGCAGGCCTTTTGAAACAGTGGAGCTCAGCTAGAATTTTTTCATGAAAGATATTTTTGCCTGAGTATTTATTTATTTATTTTGCATTAGAAAATTCTCTTGAACACCCACCAGCGGGATTTTTGATTTTTGCAGGGAGAGGAATTCAGTTCTGGTGCAGATACTGATAAATCTTTTACAAATGCAACCATAAGGCTGCCACTATAAAGAAGCTTGTTCATCTGCATCCCACTGGCTTGTATTGATGTCTCCCTCTGTATGGCCTCTGTATATCCTTTGCACTGTGCTAGATAAGAGAATTACACCAACCACTGATGCTTTATTATAAATAAATAAATAGTTTAGTCATTATGGATCACATGAAGAGATCTTATTCCTTCACCTAAGAAACGACGGTGACGAATTTCTTTACTTCAGTAAGTTGACTTCCTAATTGAAGACCACAATTAGCTCTGGAAATAGGATAATTGTTCTCTGCACCTGCTCATTCCCAGCTGCGATGGTGCCCTGGACTACTGAAAACAGAGGAGAAAAACATGATAACAAATAAGACACTGATGAGCTCTGCTCACTTGATATGTTTTTTCCTGTGTTTTGATCTATGTATGTGTGTACATATATATTATATACATATATAATATATATACATATATACATAAAGGCAACTACAACTATGCTTTCAAAACAGTATTGCTGATCAGTTGTGCTCACTTCTTGGCATCAAATCTTGAAAAGCTCCTGTACTCTGTTATTCATTATTGGCATTGGCCACAAAAAATGCTGTAAGAGAAGAAAGATCTGAACAAGAAAACACTGAGGACCCAAGCGAATAAACGGGATATTGCTGTCTTTAATCACAATGTCAGTCTTTTCTCAGTACCTGAAGGAGATGGACTTTAAATTATTCTTAGAATGCTGATAGCTTTGATTTTGAATCTTAAATCGCCACGTTTTCATTTTAACCAAAGAATATAAAAATTGTGCCAAATTTACTAAATGCTTAAGATATTTTTTGGTAACTTACTGTTGCCCAACCACATTGTATTGTGTGGCAAATGCAGTACAAAATGGAGAAAACTTTGCACTAGCAGAGCTCAAAGATTTTATTATGCACCTGACTTTCCTTCTAAGAAACATACATTACCATTTTAATCTTTTTACTACCTTTGAAAAAGGAATCTGTTTTTATTTCTCTAGGCCAAGTGTTGGAGAAATTCACTAATTTTAGCTAGAATAATGAGTTTGTAAAACTTAGGTCCCCTGACCCTCCAGTTAAATAAAAATATAAGCATTTCCTCTGAGGTAAATGGGATGACTTGAGCTCTGCTGCAACTCCTGTGCAAGGCATGGGAACACCAAAAACTTCCCTCCAGTGCTAGCAGGACCTATAAAGGACATCTAGATTTAAAGGACTCTGAACTATGTAATGTAAGTTTGACTGTTAAAGGAGATTTACTTTAGGGAAAGGTGTGAGGGACATGGGGAATAAATTCCTGCCTCCCTCCCCAGTCATGAAATTCTGTTTTTTCCACCTTGTGCCTGCTGATTATAGTTAAAAACAACTGTGTCATACCTTATACCCAGGAAAACCTGAATTGGGGTGTGTGGGAGTTTTTTAATAATGAGGTGGACTGAGATGGACTAACTGTCCACATTGGAACTATAAAGGTCAGATTTTCAACATGAGTTCAACAGAGTTCAACCAATTCTTACCAGCTCAGTCAGCACCAGGCTTTGTGTCGTTGATTCTCCTAAATCTGAACTGAATGCAACTACTGGTCTTTGACCATGTAGCTTCTTGGTACCTTAATTAAATCTCTTTATCCCATTTCCCTATTCATCTAGACTGACAGTCCAAGTGTACAGCAACAGCTTCCCTATCGGTAATGAGCTACTTTGAATAGCTGCAGAGCAGCTCAGGCAAGGGCTAAGGTTTCAGTTAGTTTATTTTTTTAGTGTCCTTTTTGGTTCCAGGGGTTTGTGCATTTCGGACTAGCACAAGCATGCTGAGCAGACAGAAGAGATGGTTTGTGGAGATTTTCTGTTTATTTGTCTTTCTCAAGGCAAATTTTGCTTTCTAATGAAGAAAGCTCATGATATCTAATGACTGCCAGAGTCTAAAGGCTTGATCCTGCTATTTTTTACTCATACAATAACTCTACTGTTTTGAGCCATTCAATTGAGTTGTAAAAAGAGTGCATTACAAACTTCCTATACCTTTCAGGACTAATTAGCCAAACATCCTTCTGCAAGCAACATGCTGTGCTAAAGCAAACATTAGGTACAACACTGAAACATCTCAGTTGGCACCATAGCTTTTCATCACTGGTGATTAAATTATTTTTACAACTTGCTTCCTGAATAGGAGAATTGAGGAAACAGGTTCTTTTTCCCCCACGTACTGTAATTCCAGGTCTTCCCACTGCTGTGGTGTGTTATCCTGCAACTCTTTGGTGCCACATCTCCCCAGCTGTGACTGCCATTCCTGCTTGCAGTCCCCCAGGCTCCCATCAGGATTCCTACTGTCTTCCCTGTGGCAAAGGATTGGCCATTTACTTATGTATTAATATATCTGTTGTGAAGATACTCCATCTCCCTCTGCCAGCCAAGAACCAAATTTCACAAAGGTTTTAGTTTTGGACTTTGAATCCTATGTCAAATTTGATCAAACCTGACCAGCCTGACATGAGACTGATTTACAGAGTGACCATATATGCAACATTTTCAGAGAAAACAAGGCTAAAGATGGTATTGCAAGTTCTCTAGTTAGTTAAACTTAATGCTATAAGTCTCTAGCGCTCACCAAGCAAGGGAGCAGAATGATGCCTCAAGAAAATCAGTTTTGTCCTGGTGACTTAGTGCCTTGTGAAAGTTCGCTGAATCCCACTTTTCACAGAAAGCCATTGGCCCATGTTTGGAAACAGGAGTTCTTTTTAATGACATACAGGAAAACTGTGCATTGAAATGATCAATTTTTGCTGGAGTTGGAAGAGATAAATATGGCATTGTAGGAAAACCAGACATTTTTTTAAGGTTATATGCAACTGACAAGAGTTAAACATAACATTTCTAATTACACTAGTAAGCTTTGAGGGTGCATCCATGGAGCTTTCAAATACTCTTATTGAAAAAAACAATTTGCAAAAGGAAACAAATTTATTTTTAAACCATCTCTTCCTGTCAAGCTTTGAAAAGAGGCTTCACAGGTTCAATATTCTACCACTTGGCCTCAACAACTGGAACTCTATTTCTTCTAATTTTTGGAGTAAAACTGTGCAGGCTCTCCTGAACAAAAAAGTCGGCTTGCCAGTGTCAGCCCCTGCATCAGCATTACAGCTCAGCACAGTAATTCTGTCCAAAAGCAGTTGGTCTCAAATGTGTAGCTGGCCATCCATTACTGGACCTGGTACACATTTTTTTCTGGGGCTTGGCTTCTATCATTCCAGGTTTTCCTGAGGTCCAGTGTGCTATTGCACATTACTGCAGTCCCAAGGAGTATTTAATCAGCCACTAGTGAAGTTGTTGGGTTTTTTTTCCTTTTTAGAACAACAGGACCAAATCACTTTGGGCATCTATTGAAAATAGTACCATAGGATCCCTCAGAGCATCTACATCCATTTTCATCTTAAACCAAATCTAGGGATCATCAGTGGAACACCAGGACATTAAAATAAAAAAGACTGTTCCCTTTCAGCAAGGAATGCAGGCAATGTGTTGAAACATTTATAGTTGCAGAATAAGTAGGATGGCACCAATAGCTACAGCCAGCAAGAATTCCTCACAGAATACCAGAAATGCTGAGGCAAGATGTAAATCACTGAAAAGATACAGAGGGGGAGAAGGTAATTAGATGCCAATAGAGTTAGAGAGCAGTTTTTCATCAAACAAAATAGATATTGCCAAATATCTATCAAAGTGTATTTGCTGAAGGTAACTGCTGACAACGAATTGCTTTGAATTATAAAAGATGTTTGAATTCCTTGTATGTGCCAGTCCAAATAAAAATGCTGGTAAACACACACCAAAAGAGTACCAACATTAAATTTATTAAGAGCTGCTTATTGCATTTTCTAAAATCTCTCAGTTCTTCACATAAGAAAGCTTTGTGTGTTTAGAAAATTCAGAAGCTTCACAGAAGCAGTTCATGTAAGACAGAAAACTAAAGAACCCCTGGTGAACACAGATCTGACGTCTGGAAATTCAGGTAGTTAACAAAAGAAGCTAATAACATCAAAGGAAAACATATGTGGTGAGTAAAAATTTCAACCATATTACAAAGAAATGACACATTCGTAACAATAGATGTCCTCTAGTTCAAGAAGGTAGTATTGTCAGTGACTGTAAATAAGGAATCCTTATTCTATTATAAAATCCCATTGAATTCTGTGGGACAGGTGTTTCACTGACTGTATTTATCCTTTCTAGAAAAAAAATATATTGTATTCCTACCCATGTCGGAAAGAAACAAGGGCTCATCTTTCAGCATAACCTCGTGCCTTCATGCCATTTTTCTGTTGTTTCAAACTTTCTGTATGTACAACAGGAAGTATATGATGTGTTGTATTGTCTATTTGAGTTGTAGCATTACTATGACATAAATAGAGAACATAAAGAATTCAAAGCTTACTGATGATTGTATGTTAAAGCTGACTATACTCTTTGTATTTACCAAAGCTATTAATACACTGCTGGTGTAAATCTACTATATTTTGGGGGGGGAGGAGGAAAAAGGTTGTAAAAGAAGAAACAAATAACTTTATAATTAAAGTTGTCATTTTCAACATTTAAAAGACGGTTCTCATATTTTTGTTCTCTTTTAAAATACCATGAACTTTGAGAATTGCCAATTATGTTGTTTTCATAAGAACATAGATCAAAAAGGAACAGTAGACTAGCATTTTTCTTAATAGAGCATGAGAACCCGAAAAGATATACTGCTGGTGTTTGCATTCAAAATGCAAGAGAAGCTTTTGATAGATTTAAGGAGGAGTCAAACTTCAAATAAGAAATCAAACAATAATTCTCTGTGAAGGAATATTGCCCTGTGGATGCCAGAGAGGACCTGTACATTGGTCTATTATCTAGTGCACAGTATTCTTAAAACTTATAAATATCTAATGGGTATTTACTGATGGATGGCCTGCCTTCCACCTAACTGCTACCAAATGTGAATACTTCTGATTTGTTCTTCATGCTTTCCATACAATTTCTCTTTTATCCTAATATATCCCTTGTTAAAGAATAATCAGAGATTATACCTAGTGCAGTATGTATTGTAATCTTGCCTCTGCCACCTCTTTTTTCAGAGGTGTCAGTAATGAAAAAAAAACCCCAATAGGTCTTTAAATTATATGTTATTGGGTCAAAATTATGCTTTTAAATGGTGAAAACCTGAAGGGTACCAGAAGGATGGTGGATCATCTAAATTGTAATATTTATAAGCAGAGAAGTTGTGGAAAGAACACGTCTTCCAGTGGGCTTTTTGTGTGCCATGGGACTTTGATGCATAGGACTGTCAGGGGGCCAACAGTAACCAAATGGGTCATTAGCAATGTTCTTGCTGGGGTGACAAATGGAGAGGTAAAACTACTGAAGACCAGGCACTAGATCCTCCATTATTGGCCAGCACATTATGGAAATTTGACATTGACTTCATACTACATCTGACAATGGGATTCAGTGTTGTTGGAGGTACTTCAGCTGCCCAAACCTGTGATGGCTTGTACTTGTACCAGTGGTACTGCATGACATGTAAATCCATGGAGACTCTCCATATGCCATATGCCAAGAAATAATGAATGTCTGTTGGGACCAAATTCTTTTGCTATGGAGGACCAGTATTTGAAAAGCTTACTGCAGAAACAAAGAGAAAAT
>VZTU01034139.1:61391-116623 GCA_013400835.1 Zapornia atra | reverse complement strand
AAAAAAAAAAAAAAAAGGGAAGTACGTGAAAATAAGTTTTCAGCAATACATGCCATCACATAGCAACATCTCACACATATATAAAATTTCCTTCACACATCTTCTATCATTGGTGTTGTACATAAAGCCTCAGTACCAGATATTTTGACTACACTAAGAAAAGGGTCCAGACCTTGCAGTAATGCAGGTGCTTTCCAGCAAAGCTCTTGATTAACATTTCTGTTTCAGCTTAAAAAATAAACAAACAAAAAAAAGGTGTAACCCCTGAACATTTTGCAGCCAGCCTTGCCAGGGCTGTGCATAAAAGGTTTCCTAGTTACTGATGTTTGGCTAATGACCAGGAAGATCTGAGCGGTCACTCTGTTTCTAGTATCTTGGAAAGAAAGTATTTAATCTCCCAGAGGGTTTGCCAGCAGATTCACTTGAAAGCCCTTCTCAGTATGACATATGGATATGCTGATAAAATGCAACTCAACACCACATTCTTGGTTACTGGGAACAATCATCTTTATTCATTCTAACACCTAATGGAGGGATCAATAGCATTTTAATAAAGCCCACTGTAAGTCATATTTAACTCAAATAAGATTTTATATTGTATTTCGATTAAATTACACTTTCTGCTGTTCTTTACTGTCAATTTCTGCTTTCCTCTCCATTCATAAATTTTTGTTTCATGAATGCATGTGTGACCCTCCGGGCTCCTTATACCTTTTCTCATATTCCTGTAATGTTATGCATAAATACAGCCTTGTGCTCAGAAATATCTCCATTCCCTTCTGTTCAACAGCAACACAACTTACCAGAGCAGAAGTGGAAGAATCAGAAAGATAATTACATCTCTCAGTTTTCTGGTAAAGGGATAAAGACCATTGTTCCATGAAGGGAGCTCAGGACTCTCAGTCTTTCTTCTTGCAAGACATGATGGATGCTTCTGACAGAAGGACATAAGAAAGCAGAATGAAAAATGAAAGACAGGGCACAGAATCAAGAACAAGCTGATTCCCCTGAACAGCTAGGTGCTGAACATAGGCCAGAAGTTAAACCACAAGAATTAGCTACAGACATTTCTGTCCAGACCCCAAAGAATTATTTTTTTTAGTCTTCACATTAAATACCTCTCTCCCTTTCTTCCCACCAAAAAACATCTGGAAGCTGTGTTTAAGCTTAACCAGATCTCTCATCTCTGCAGCTTCACTGACTGCAATGAAAAATTAATTACAGGCCCAAGGAGAAGAGCAAATAGTTCAGGATCAGATTACTTTAAACCTTACCTGACCTACCAAGTCAGCTTGCTCACTGTCTCGCTTGGAGGTATGTTCCATGGATTTTGAAATCCTTTTTTTTTTTCATTTTCCCCCAGACCTCTGGTTCAGTTTTTGCACTCTCCTGCTGCAGGAAGTTTCCTATTAGGTTCTGGCTGACCTTTTAATAGATCCAGTATTCAGGGTAGGGAGAGGATTGTAGTTCATTTGTTTGCACGTATTTTTTTTTACCAAAAGACTTGATAACACAATTTTGTCAAATCCAAAAAAAGCCCAAACCCAACACAGTGGCATTTCTGTAAGGAAGCTATGCCATAGTAATGAATGAAGGTCACATTCCCAAAGAAGGTCAACCTCCCTACACAAAGCAGAGGGACATTGAAGATTTGAAAGAAAGGATTATGAGAATATTTTTCTGACATGGACCAAAAAATACCTTTTCTAGAAACCAATTTCTTGGCCAACGTTGAATAGATTTTTGAAAAAAAAAAAAAGTCACCTCATAACTCCTCATAATCCTCTCCTTTCTTCAAGAACGAGTAAATAAATAATCAGTATGATGAAAAAGCATTTTTCATAAAACTGATGAATATGAGGTCCTTATTCACTAAAGTTATTTATTTTCCAAAACTTCTGTGCTGTATAGTTAAATCTGTTAACAGTGCACAAAGGCAAAGTAATATTTTTGCCTTGTCTTCCTTCTGCAGCCACATTTCTGGAATGTGTTTGCCTTGTTTTATCTAATAACAATTTTTCTTGCACGGTGTCTTACCAGGTCTTGCCCTCTCTCTCTACATGCATTGGGTGAAGGCGGAGATGGGAAAATAAATATAATCATACATTGCTTAGCTCTGAGTCCAGGCAGGAGTTCACACCTTCTAAGGGCTATGTTTTCTTTTGTTGGTATTATTATGGAAAATTAACCCCCTGAGAAAATGCTATGCAGTTTCTTAAACCTGTGTATTTAACATATGTATCTCTCCAGTTGCTATCCAGAGTATCTGCAAGAACACATCTCTGGGTTTTATTTGGTAACAAGTCTTCCAAAATTTTCCCAACATTGCCTTCACCTTGTTGCTCTGACTGCAAGTTTAAGACTGATTTCTTCAGTATCAACTCTCAGCCAATATTCTTCCAGAAAGCCCGAGAAAATCAACATCATCTATCAGTGCAAGGCTGCATAAGGATGCAGATGGGTCACAGTACATTCTGTTGCTAGTAAAAGGTTTGCGGGATGCTAATTTAATTTTACTTGACATTGACTTATAGAAAATTTAGGGGCACCACAAGCTTTCTATAAGGTAAAGAACAGAAAAATCACGTCCCCAAAAGAGCAGTTATTTTTGCCCATTACAGATCATTTGCTTAGCAAAAACTATCAGAATTAGAATGATGCATTGCCTGAGAATTATAAAGAAAAGAACAAGTATTTGAAATACCCATTTGCAACAAATTCATCATGAAATAGTTAAGTGTTGGCTTATTTTGCTAGTGGGTTCTGGAATGACCAGGAGCCAGCACTCGTAGTAAAAGTATTTCCCATATGAAAAATCCGCTATTAGTTAAAAGCAGTTGACATGCATTGTCAGTACTTCTGTGCTCAGGGGATAGGCCTTTTGCCAATATGAACAACTTCCTGAAGGTATCAGCTGGTAAACACTTGGGGTCATAAGATCTTACGACTTTCAATCAAAGTGAAATTGTTGTGACTTCCCCAGTCCTTCCAGTTAAGGACACTGGAGTGGGGAAGTCTGTAAAGAAATCAAAGACAAAAATCAATCAGCCAGCCCAAGAAGTCTGTGAGGTCGGCTATCCAGGGTGACTTGGCCAAGTTGGCAATCTCAGCCAAAAAGGCAACTGAGTCTTCAATGAACTGCAAAAGCAGGAATGAGGGACTGCATTAACTTCACAAGCAAGGCTCCGAGTGTGCCCAGGTTTACGTTGGGACGTTACTAGTAAAGTGAGGTTTTGGGTTGTTTTTTTCTAACAGAAATATAGCTTAGCTGGTGAAATTCCTGATAGGAGTAGAATGAAATCATTCCTCCAAAGATGCATAGCCTTCTGCTCCAAAAGGTTATACACAGCTGCTAGGATGCCGAACATTTACATGCCCTTTCAGTTACCCAGTTCTGATGTCAGTGGCTGCTGTGGCTGAATAGTATTTCCACCTGAAATACTATACAGGCAACACCCGAATACAAAAATGCAGAAATAAGATCTCCATGCCTTGGGAGACGTCCACTCTCACATTTTAATACTTCTCACATGTTTACTCTGAACGACATACCTCGGCTGCACAGCACCTTGCTGAAACAACCTCACAAACTACAGAATTTCTTATCCCAGTTAACCAGAGAAGATAGCAATACCAGTCATACTTCAGGTCTTTTGCTATGCCCATGTAGAGAATGGTAAGCTTTGCACTACTGTATTCTTTAACACCAGTGGAAACAAAATCAGCAAATTATTTGTATCCCCAGGTGTGTGTGTCCTGATTTTGGATGGATCATTTGATAGAGATATGAGCAAATGCCTCAGACTCAGTAAGAGAAGTGTCTAGAGTCGCCCTGGCTGCCCCAGACTTGAACATCTTTTTGTGGCTGTGAAGGTTTCAGAGCAGTTGCTTCTTCCCACCATGACAACAAGGAGCTTTGTTGCCTCACGTCACTCAGATCTGTGTGCAACCTCAATAATCTCAACATAACATCTGCCGTCAGCTTGTGAGGAACAACAGCTACAGAAAAAATACTTTCCAGAGGGTCTCATCCCCTCTGATTGAACCAGCAAAAATGGACTTTGTAATAACTTTAACAGGTGAAAGAGGTCACAGATGCTAGGCAGAGCCTGTAACTTGCAACAGCAGCTGGATCAGACACTGTAAAACCAGAGCAACCTGTGGGCTAAAAATGCTGTGATGGTGGGTGGACACACAAACACATGGACCTGGGAAGACGATGAGCTCTATCGTGCTACCCTGGGAGCTGTAGAAAGTGAACTCGTATCGCCTGGCACCTACACTGTGTAACTATAGCTATACACTCGTGACTCGAGAGCAGACTGGCCACAGACACAGGATGAATTAATGAAGCCTCTATCCGTGGTTGTTCAAACTCAGGTACAACATAGTCTGAGAGAAATCTCTTCTGACAACTGAGTCGGGAGTAGGAATTGACGGTAGTCACTCACTATGAAGATCAAGCTGTGGCTCTCACAAATATTTTATTGCTACAGAGCACGGAAAACCTCTCCTTTAAAATTTCTGCACATGCACACAGATAGTCAAAGTCCAGGCAGGATATCCCTGTGAAAGGCTGTTTTCTTGTTGTTCAGGTCCAGGGTTTTAGCTCAGCCCACAGGCAGCTACAGAGACCCCCCCAAAGACAATGTAGCTACCTTGACTTAAAAAAAACCCTAAACATTGTAAATTGCTCAAGGATCTGATACATGAACACGTTGAAAATTGAGATCTGGATGAAGAATAGTTATGAAAAAGCTTGAATGCAAGACTGAAGACTGAGCATATTTTTCATTACATTTTCAACAGTAATTCTTGTTGCAATGGGTAAATTGAAGTATTAAAATGACCTCAAACACAGAAAAGAAACAACATCTTTGAAAGCAGAGGGATCTGATCCTTTTAAAATTATATTGGCAGAGTCTTAATTTTGCAGAACTGATGGCTTTTTTTTATCTCCTCAGCACAGTTAATTTGAAAATGTGCTACTGTAATTATAAACCAAGGCAAACTTGCATACATTCTAGAGAGAGTATTCTTTTAACAGGGAAAAAAAAAGAAGAAGAAATATGCTATTGTGCGTTAATGACTTCATTAAACAAATTTCTCAGGATTTTGGGAGGTTGACTGAAATGATGTGCGAGAATTATCTTCTTCAAACATCTGGGAGCAGAACACAGCTGGCTCTCTATTGGAGGTTGGCACTCAGCATGCTATGAGACATACTCAAGTACATAAGAGAGGCTCTTATAAAGCTGAATCATTTGGGCAATTAACACTCAAAGCAATTTTCACACAAGTCCTTGATATATGAAATTTGAGTTTTCCATAAGTGACAAGCAGGCTTCTGTATGCAGACAGCTCCAGCTTTGCTGTAACACTTCAAGGTTTCTGAAGGCACAAATGCTTTCAGAGATGGAAGGTGCTTTAAACATGTTTTTCTGCTGATTTGAAAGACTTACTGATAATGTTTTACTATTGCGGGCCTGTACAAAGTTAGTTACCACACAGGAATATTTGGATCAAGGGGAAAGGTTTGAAAGTTCTACATTGCAAGCATATAATATCTTTGAGAAGTAAAAAAGAAAATCAACTTTTAATTGATTTTCACCTCTCGCACAAGATCTTGCATTGGGTGTAATCTGGAGATTCTCTATTAAGAAGGCACAGAGATTTACTCAGATTTTCTGTGGAGAGCAACAACAAAAGTTGTCTCTCTAAGACAACAGCTTAAAGTAATGGCAAGAAACTGAAAAAGAGAAAAATATGGATTTGATAAGTGTAATTACTTTGGATCAAAATACCTGGAAAGTTATTGATTTTTTAAAAATATATATTACAAAACCAAAAAATTTAAGTTGCCTGTTATTATTAAAAGGCCACATACAGTATAGTTCACTGACTCAGAATTCCCAGAGATCTGGGAATTGCCTGCTAGATCTATAATGCTTAGAATGGGTAATCCTGTTCCTGTGGTAGCCAGAAACTATCACAGGCAGGAAAGGAGGGTAAAATTTGGAGTTAGTCACAGACAAGAAGATTAGGAAAAAGAAAAGGTAGAATTTGTTATACCATCATCCATAACCCAAGTACTTTGCAAAGTAATAGATATCACCCTTAAATTTAAAGTGTAAACCAAGAGGAAGATCAAGTTTTTTCTCTCACTCCTTCAATCTGTGAGCTGTGAGTGAAGGTTCAATGGTTACAAAATTATTTTAATTTACTTTTGAATATTTAGGCAATTTTTCCCTTTTTTTTTTTAATTAAGTGCAGGACTGAGTAAAATAGGAAACAGAATACTGTTGCTGTGCCTTTGGTTCTTCAGAGAAGTGATTTCAGATGCTCTTTGAAAAGGAATGTTGTGATTTAGTGGCAGTACAAGGAAGGTTATTTAAAAGACAAAGTTACATAGAGCACACACTGCCCACCCCTCTGCTCTTATACTATCAGCTGGTTTTGATAAAGCTACTCAATTTCCAGAGAGATAACTGAGAACAGAATCCGCCTGAAGACCCCTGGTTTGATTAGAGTTTTAAAGTCAGAGTTGAACTCTATCTTCAGAAGCAGCCTTCCTATCAGTAACTTCTATGTAGTAAGAAATAGAGATACATGGTCAGATCCTTTAGACCTAATAGGAAATTGAGCAGATACGCCTTCAAGAGGTAGACCTCTGTATTCAAGGTACCTCAGAAAGCCTGTATTTACTGCTTAGTAAGGCCAGTAACAAAGACTTTATTTATGCATTGCTACTGACAGTCGCACTTCACCAATAAGTGCCTCAAACTCATGTCAGCCTAAACCCATATTCCTCCAAAGCATTTTTAGGCTTCAGTGACCAGAAGGTTTTTCTCAGTAACTCTAAACTGCCAGCATATCTTGCTTCTTAACACAGCCGCTGCACGACTGGATTTCATTCCCTAAAACACAGCTATTATTCAAGAACCAGGAATCCTACCAGTCACCTGGCATCTAACACAGCAACAAGGTATAGTTAACTTTCCATGCTGGCTTCCTCTAAGAAGCTAATCCTATTCTGCTTAGTAAATAGCCACAGCTGGGGAGAAGCTTTATAAGGAAGTTTTTAGTCAATCCTCTGATTTTGCTAGAGGGGTGCTAAACAGTGGGAGGGGTTTTTTTGGGTTTCAGAATGCATTTGTTGCTAAAGATGAAGTATGAAGAAAAGTTTGAAGGAGGGGGAAATAGTTGTGAAAATGTGGTGATGTTTAGTGAAGTGCACCTAAGTATAGCTCTTCTTGGAGAACAGGTTTCCCTGAATTAGAGGAGCAGGTTCATATTTCTGTATAATTCATTATGGATATTCCCTGTAAGGCTGACTTTCTATCAGAGCAGAATAATTAGAGGGAGTGCAACTTCATCCACTCTCTTTCTCTCTCCCTGCACGCCTCAGCCAGTGTGGTGTGGGCTTTTCAGTCAGATCTCAGCATTACAACATTCCCGCTGAGACACGATTTACCCCCCCAGCACAGCTCATCTGCTCTGGCTTGGTGAACGGACAAGAACACTGTTGGGCAGCATCTCTTTACCCTGCCCTCCTCTTGCCACCCTGCTATCAACCTCTTGACTGCATCCAGCCATTATTTGCTATTGAAACAGCTGCTTCCCAACAGTGAACACTAAGTCTGGTTCCCTGTGTACTGAGCTTTTCTTACAGCTTTTTTTTGTCTCTAGTTGATTCAGGGCAACAAATCTCTCTCACCTTCATCACCGTGATTTCCCAGTGAACTGCAGAAGCAGTTAGAGACTGACTCCAGTATCATAAGGAATGCGTGTAACACTGTGAGAAAGGAAGCATAACATACAAGAGCTTTACTGGGTCAGAAAAAAAGGCCCATGTGTCCTAGTACCTCCTCTCCAACTCCTTGTCAATTGCAAATACAAAGGGAAGAATACAAGAACAGAGGAAGCCTACAGTAACATTTCTTTAGAATATATTTGAACATGTATGATTTAAGGGTTTCCTATATCAAAAGAAGATTGGGTTCTCAGATTGAAAGGATATGTCTTCCATTAACTTATAGGATAATGCTTTGAATCCACATAATTCCTTCTGTGTTTCAGCCATGCTGAAACAAGAAGTTATACTGTTCAACAGTGCATTTAATACAGCAGTACTTCCTTTTCTTCGTTCTGAACCTGTCCCTGATAGTTTCTCAGCACAGCCCTGATGGTCATTGCATTAGAACAGCTGGCCAACAGTTCCTTCCATTTACTTTCTCACTAGCCTTTGTGCCACCTGGAAGCCCCATCCACCTTGAGTGGCTTCATAACTAGAGTAACATGACTCACCTTGTATAAGGAAACTGCAACAGCACTTTCAAATAACATAAAAGTAAATTACCTAGAAAGTTTGATTCTTTAGGTATTTTTCTTATTGTTCTCAGTTTCTGTTAAATGAGTCTTAAAGCTTGACACCTATTCTTTGCATAATACAGTCAGCAAGACGCTGCCTTTGTGGCAGCAGCTTTATTCAAGAAGATAACAGTCTGCAATCTATGGCTTCTACGCAACAGACAGCATTTTAATCTTCATGTTATTATAGACCACTAGAGGATTTTCAGGACTGTCTTCATGTGTAGCCTTGATATTAAAAAATAGATGTTTGACTTCCACTTTTTGAAAAGTTGTTCTCTTCCTCAGATAATGAACAGTTGTGTCAGAACTCATTGGACTAAACTAGGATAATATGTAAGGCAAAGTCCTGATGGATTCCTAACAGACTTGAGCCCAAATTTTGTCTTACCTTGGATAGATTTTCTTATGGAATTCAGATAAATTAGTGGCAGAAATCTCTGCTAACACAAAGCAGCTGCAGACTGGAGACAGGATAAATTCTAGGCATGGAGGTGGCATATTACACACTTGCTGACAGCATTGGAACATTACCAGAATGTTTCACCTACATGTCACTCTCCAGTTTCTTTTCACAATCATAATGCTATTCTTTACCAAGGTTAAATAGGACTTCTCTTGTCTTTCTGTGGAACATGAAATAGCTCTGTGTTAGAACCAGGGAATTACAAGCCTGAGCTGTAGCGTTCCTATTGCACTTTTCTATGGGGTATCCCATAAGTGAGCTGGACATAAACCTAATGTTGCTCCTCATCAGAGAGGGATAACATGGTGAGTAAATGTCAATAAGGAGAGTTACAGATTTTGCTTTGAAAGCAACAAACAGTGTATTTCAACTAAGTGAAATGCAACATCACTGATATAAAGAAGTGAGGAACTGAACCCTAGTAACCAGTGAGTCATATTTATAGTCCATGACAAAGAAACAACCCAACATACTTTTCAAGGGTGATATAATCAGTGAACAAACTCATACCTTGGATGCATCAGCAGGCAGGCACTGTGATGATTTTAGTTTCCCGTCTGGCACAGCTCACCTGATGCTGGCATGTTTCCTGTATACTGGAATGGCATGTCCAGTTCTAGTGTTGACATTTTAAAGAGGATGTTGAAAAACTACAGGGTGTCGAGGGAGGAGACACAAACATAGCTTGAGGGATGGAGGAAAATATTTACAGGGAGTGAATTTGATCTGATCTCAAAGAAGGCTGGAGACAGCCATGATTAGTGCATTAGTAACCTTCCTGGGGAGAAAATAGCATATACAAAATAGTCCTTTAATCTTGCAGAGAAAGGCATAACAGACAATTTATGGAAATTGAAATTGAGCAAATTTATATTAAACATTTTTTAATGAGTGTGATTAACCATTGAAATTCACTGAGCATAACAAGCTCTTGTTCTCCGCGGCTGTGGTTATGCTAACACTTAAAAGCCAAGGCTCTCAGCAGCAGAGCTCGGATTTTTCTTCCTAGATGTGGGCTAAATGGATCACAACATACACTTTTATGGTTTCAGGTCAAGACTGGCCGTGTTTTGTGGGATAATATGTAAGTCAACACACAGAAAAAGCTATTGAACTCCATACAAGAGCACCAGCATGAGACTGACTGGTCAAACAACATGGTCAAGCACTTGGACTATTTAATTCAAGGGTCATGTTTTAGTTAGATCTACAAACCCACACAACCTTACTCATCCGCAAAATATCTTGAATACCCGTGCTTTCCCAAAGCAAGCTTGCTTCCAAAAATCATTTACCTGTACAGAGGGCAAGTACGACAAGACGCAATAACACCAGCATTACAACTGTGCCTCACGCATGAATGAAGCCAGTAGATATTGCCTCCTGGAAATAACAGTGTAGGAGGCCTATCAGCTACTCAGGTGCTGTTTAACCTGCAGGCATTGTTGTTTGTGTTGCTTAACACAAAAATGTGCTACAGTGTTATTGTTCACTCCAGCAGATATAGCACTGCTAATTATCCCATCATGTAGTCACTTTGCAGTGATATAAATAGCCCAGTTAGTGTCATTTTACATTATCCAGCAGAGAACTTCCAAGCCTGGGTAGAGCATAGAAGTTGCTTGAAAAGAAAAGCAGGTCACTTTAAAGATGGATGCTGTAATTTCTTCCCCACACGCTTCAGATGCTGCTGTTTGTTTGAATCATGTCAGTAGAGAAGGAAAAGGGGAATGACAAATAGGGTGATGAAAGAGATGAATTACAAAATAGCCCTGTTGCTGAGAATTCACCAAAAGCAGAGGTGTAGAGGCTGATTTGAATAAAATTTGCCTCAGTCTCTCCTAGATACTATACTGTCCAATTCCATCCCTCCAAATTAGTACCATAACTCGCTTCCCTTTTCCCTACCTGCAAATTGTCATGTTTCCTTGTTGCCAGCAGAATTGTTTCTTCTAGCGCCCTGTCTTAAGGACCTCTGATACTTACCCTCAAGGTCCACCCCATAGCTGAGAAATTCTGCTGTATCTGAGCCAGAATGCTTACTGAAGTAGAAGGGTCAACACAATGGCATTGATTATGGCTAATCAATGGGAGCCCCAAATTTCAAGCCGAGATTTCCAGTCCGTAAATTAGTAAAATCAGGAGGCAACTATGAAACACAGGGGCGGTTTGGAACATTTGCGCACATGCATATGTCTGGAACAGCTAGAAATTCTGGACAAATGTCCCACATCCTCAAATTCTGCCTAGATAAGATTTCCAGACATTAAATATATCTAAATGGGGAAAAAAAGTTTAAAGGAATATTATTTTAAGCAGCTGTAAGAAAAGATTAGAAAAACTTGGAAGTGCAGACCTAACTGTTGGAGAAGGAATTGACTGAGAAGGTTATTAAAACCAAGCTGAGCAAAGGAAAACTTAGGTAGTCTTAATGAAAATTTGCTGACAGTGAGATATTGTGCTAAGTAGTAGAATCACTAAAAGGAGGCAGTATGGGCTTCATTTCACAGATGAAGAATGAAGAGAATAATCCCCAAGAGATACTTGGAAAAAGAGGTGACACAGGGGTCTGAAATTTTTTTCATCTTTTCCCAAGTTCTGTAATCATTGTTGGCACTGTATTCCTGCAATGCATCTTACTTGTTCTGTCTCTCTGATACACAGATAAGATCCATTTTCTAGGAACCACACAGATTTTTACCATAGCCAGCTTGGCTCCCGGAACACCATTTGGCTTCCCTGTGGCTGAAGGCTGGAGGTTCTTCCAGCAGCAAGTTGCCCTACATCAGCAGGGGTAGTACAGGTTAGAAAAATGAGCTCTACGATCTTCCAAGGGTGCTGGCTTGTTCTGCTTGTTTCCAGCTTTAAGAGAGCTAAAGAATACACATTTTCTCAGGGTTTCTTTTCCAGTTGAGTAGCCATAAAGGTTGCCACAGGGATGGTAATTGAGTGACAGCAGGAAAGGAGACAGTTCAGCTCAGAGTCAATCAAAGGATGGCTCCTCATCTTCAGGATGTGGTTGACACTCTGCAGATCTGAGACCTTGTGTCCAACTGCAACCATGGCAAAGGAGTTTGAGAGTCAAAAGGTAATAAGGGGATCTTGACAAGGAGATGGGAAGTTACTATTTAAGTGAATAAAGAGAAACATGGATGAATGTCCTCATTCCTAAAGGACAGCACCCCCATGGAAGTATGTCCTCCCCTCCAGATTGCACTTATTCACATAGTATGGTCATCTAAAATGTGTAAAGCTAGAAGACCATGGTCTGTGACACTAGGGAAATAATTCTTTGCAAGCAGAGGGCTGTGCAGCCTCTGTGGAAAGAGAAATAAAATTTCTACAGCATTGGACATAAGTTCTTCCCCAAATTTGCACTGAACTCACACACATTTTGTGTCATAAATTCTTTAAGGTGAGGGAGTGATTTACAAGCTCCAAAGCAACCTTAGGATATTATTTTCTGAGCAAATACCTCTAAAATGAGTGTTGTAAATCTCATCCATTCCTTGGGATGACACTCAAGCCACTTGCATGTGTCAAGTCAGAACCAAAGTTTTAAAAAACTTGCATGGGGTTGTCCAGGGAATTTTTCATGCACATCTTAGGCTGTATTTGCTATGCAAATTGGATAGCAGCATGCTCAAATAACTTACATGTCTACCTGCCTATTTGCAAATCGAACGATGTAAGTTAATAGGCAGCAGAAGACTGGGTCCCCACAGCAAAGTACATAGATTTACAATTTATAAACCAGCAAGACCTCTCTTGCTGCCTCATAACTCAGGTGTCCATTGAAATTACCTCCCATCTTGCATACCTCCATACCTCTAGCAAATTTGTTATCTTCCGCCAGTCTTCAGCAGCATCGTTTGTAGGTATGTCACCACTCAACAGGCCAACTCCAGAGCCCATTGAAGTCAACAGAAAACCTCTCATAAGTTTCAGCAACCGCTGGAGTAGGCAGGGAGTAAATAGGGATATTACATGCATTGTTCCATAGAGGCTTTTCTTCATGCCAAATTACTCAAGGTACGATTGTGAAGAACTCTAAAGTGGTTTGATGGAAACAAATAAGTGCCCACAAAGTCTGAAGAGCTGGAGCTGAAGTCCAGGATCTCAGAACATAGCATGTACTGTGTGGTTTTACTGACACTGCAACATTTTTCCAAAGATTAATTCACAGCAGTTCTCAGGGTCCTCAGCGTAAGTCGTTGAGACAGACCAGACAGGGTAACCCTTTTATGCACATTCCCTCCACTCTTGCATTTCACCTCTCACAACACTGCTGTGATGCTCACCTCCATAAGCTTTTTGGTGTTTTAAAGACAGCTGGAAATTCTATTAACCAAACACTTTTACCTTTCAAAGGAAGTGCTGCTTTCTTTGGAAACAAAACTTTTAGCAGGAATGAGTCCATCTAGACGAATCTCCTATATGAAAAGCATTTTCATTTAAAAAAAGAAAGAAAGAAAAAATGTTGAAATCACCTATTTTGATAAGCCTGACAAAAAGCTGTATTTTCCATTCCATTAAAGTTCTATTTGAAGATTATTTTCTAGCAAAATAAATAAAACTGAGATCACTACTAATGCTTGGAAATTATCAGTGCCTTTTTTTTCCTCACACAAATTCATTATCATAATTGCTTCTATTAATGCATTTCCAGATTTTGCACCTCTCACCTGATTAATGCACTGAAAATATGACAAGATTGTCCCTTCCTCCCCAACTCCTGCCCAGCTTCCTGGGGTTAGAACTGAGTTTTCGTCCGTTGTGTTAGCAGCACATCACTGACACCTTCTGTTATTTTGTTTGTGTCCAAGCAGACTGCTGCAATTTTGAATTCTTTAGCCAGGCAGCTTTCTTATACATCCCAGATCGATGTTGCTTAGAGGGATATTGCAATTGATCCCTGCCCTTTTCTTGAACGACATGCTCACTCCAGCGCTGGTAACTCTCTTCTAAATATGCACCATGCCTTGGACAGAAAGGACTCCAAGCATTTTCAATCCTAAATGTAATGTTTGCTGACCTCTGACCCCAGCCCAAGGGCCAGTACATGTCAAAAGCTCAGGCACTTTTCCTTTGCAAGGTAACACAACAGTATAGATAAGGGAAGAAGAAGGGGTTACTATACCTCCCCTGGGTAGCTGTGCAGGGGCTTTTGTTCCGAGTGAGTGCAAACAGAAGGAAACTGACTGGGGGGACTTTTGCAGTCACCCTCCCAACCCAGCACCAGTAAGTTTCTATTTATCTCAGCGTGGCTTTTTGAATATTAGATGCAGAGACTGAAGGGTGCTAGGGAAAGCAGAGGCCATGTATCTCAACATAATCAGGTTTTAGACTTGCAGACCTCTAGGACTGATGCATTTGAAGTCATATATAGTTGTAAGAGAATTAAATACAATTCTCTGATGTTTGGTCATAAGGTTTGGTCGAGGACAGCAGCATTCCTTCCATCTGTTATGCATAAAGCACTTGTAATCATAGGTTGCTGGTAAAATACATGACTGTTCTGCAGTAGGCAACTGCAAACAGCTGGATTTTGAGAACAACCATGAGGTCTTCCTCTCTCCCTGGAAACTCTTTCTTTTCAATAGGATTTAGAAAAAAGAATAAAAGGAGTGAGCTTTCAGCCACCCTCAGCCTAAATCAGTACCTCTCCTATTGCTGCTGGGAGCTCATGTTGTGAGAGGTCATTGCAAGGTCCATAAATGCAAAGATGAAAACAGTTGAACCTCTTGAGGGAAAGGCAGAGAGGATGATGCTGGAGGTAACAGCAGGATGCCACAGGGTTGGAGGAAAATCCATGAAGAGGCCTTGAGATTTGCTCTTCACTGCCAGGCTTGAGCTGTTCTTGCCTCCCCTCCCGCCCCTCGCTGTTCCTGTGATGTGGCTATTCTCATTTGGAGGCTAATTCTAATTTTTCTTCCCAGAAAAACAGATGCAACCAGAGATGTTAGGAGTAGTTTAAGTTCTAACAAAGTGAAACCCAGCAGAGACATATGACAGGGACTCTTCCCATCCTGTCCAAAAACACCTATCAGAAGACACCCTCCTAGTCACAGGGAGTGTTGCTATCCCATCTTATCCTAGCCTATCATATGAATTACTATTTTCTAACTCTTGCTGTTCTCTAAGTAGGTCCCTAAACTGTTTGTAGGCAAGCCCAGAATGAACATACACTGAGCTGGTCATTGTTCTCTGGCTTTCCAACTTTGAGCTTTAGTAAAAGTCAGAGCGCTAGCTTAGGAAAGGGGAGACTAATTCTGCTTCTTTCACCTGGGATGATTTATAGAAGGACAATATTAAATTAAAAAAATCTTTCAAAGGTAAAAAAATGTTTTTGCTTAAATATAAAATGGACTTTCTGACTTAAATAAAGCTAAATAACCCACATGCCAATATTGTCCTTTTCCATAAAAAATGGTTTCCATAAAAACTGTAGTGCTTGTGGAGGATAACAAATCTTCTGTGTCATGATCCATTCTCTCATCTACTGGCAGGTGTCATAGCAGGAGCTCATCTCCAGTGCTGCACTATGGTATCACTCTATGTCACCCCCATGACACACCTCTCTGCAGGCACAGGATTTTTGCAGGCCTTCACCATTTGCTCTGCATTAGAGTTGGATAAATCTGGCTGAAACTGAAAAGTTTGGTAATTTGGCAGTACTTAGCCCTCAATAACTACAATATATAGACACAAGTCAGTATTGGGAGCTCTGAAAATTGTGCTGCTATTTCTTTGGAGCACTCCCACAGCTGCCATGAATAGAGCCTGTAAGTCTGGCAGGCAAACTCTGTTGAACACAGGGAGACTATACCCTTAGCTCTTTGATCTATAATATTCATTAGTACACGGCACGTTCCCAAGAAATTGTTGCTTTGATTTTCATCTGGTTTTGCTTAAGCGTGTTTGAGTTCACGGGATGTTTTGATTGTCTCTTCAGTATTTTTACGCAGAAACTCTCTGCTATAAAGCTGCCATCTGTGTCTGAAATACACACCAAGCATGCTGGGGTGTTCCTCTCTAGAGAGTTCCCGTTCTCTATGAAACGCTGAATAAAATTCATATGAGTGTTTCAAAGCCAAATAATAATAAAATAAATTTTAAAAAAAAAAAAATAGCTTTTTCAGGATTGAGGGACTCAAATTTAACCATCTTTACAAGCATTATGTCATCCAAGCAATGTTCTCACTGCAACAATAGAAATATTGTTGTAGCTGGTCTGTACAATTCATCCTCAGATAACACTACAAATACGAGGAAGCTGCACTGCATGTGAGGTTTATACCTTCTAGACCAGAAAGGCATGGAGGAGGATTCAGCTCATACAACAAAATGGCAGCAAGCACTGAATAAAGCTCATGGACACTACTCAATAAGTAATGATGAACATTTTTGGTGGCTGTAATTAATGTCCTTTCATTGTCATTAACATCTGATGCTGCACTGAGGACCAGTGCCATTGCTTTACTGTCATTCATCTAGCCTGTCCACCGAGGGCACATGAGGACTATCTTACAGATGAGACTCGCCACATGTTTGGGTAGCAAAACCTTTCATCACAGACTCTAATAGGGACAGCAGCTTCCCAAAGGAGTATGGGATATCCTAAGTTTTCCAGTGTCCTCAGCAGGTCACTTAGACCTAGACTATGCCAAACCACCAGCAAGACTGTTTTTATGTGGGCAGGTAGTGTCACACAAGCAGTTTGGGCAAAGACCATATATACTGATTCAGTCCTCTGCTTTGATCTACAGCCTGTATCACCCCCATGTGGAATTCCTCCTTTTTCCATGAGTAATTTAGAAGCCTATTCAGGAGCCAGCTGCCACACTGATGGACATCACAATAACCCCTCATTATGGACTGGACTGACTACCATATTCTGTGAGCTCCATTATGAAAAGAATTGACTCCATGGATATCTTTGCCCCTGTCAACTGGAAAGTCTAGCTAGATAAGGCTTACTCTGGTCACAGGCAGTAAAAGCAATCCCTGCCCCCAGGACCTGCCACAGGCTTATGTTAGAGATCGGGAACTTGGTCCTCTCTTCTGTTGATAGATGAGATGAAGGGTTCAGCTCCTGCAGAAGAGGGAAATTGTGAGTGCACAATGCTGTCTTCCACAGCTACAGTGGAAAGATTTTCTGATGCACTTCTTGTGACCTGCTGCAAAGTGGTGCATCTAGGATCTCCTTCACTACAAAAAGCAGCAATGTGCTGTATCAGACCTACAGATCTCAGGCATTACGCTCTCTGTGTGCTTGGTTGAAGCCCCTGACACTTATGTGTTAATTAAGAATACAGCTGCTGTTGTCATGACACAGCAGTTACTCACTGTTCCTTGCAAAATAAGAACAAATGCTCCAGCTTTGGAACATTATTTAGTTTGTAATACAAAGCAAGTGAGATAGAGCGAGAAGCACTGCAGAAGAGTTACTTCTTTGTCATAAGCTTCAGCTGAATAAAATCTAGGTAAGAAATTGCCCATAGGGAGCAGACATAGGCTCTCTCAGAAGGAACCCCTGAGAGACACCATTAAAACACTGTATTTGTTGACTTCATCTGTCCCAGGCCTGGCTCATAACATTAAACCTAGTGTGACCTGGAGCAAAAAGAAAAATTTTTGTCCTTTGAGCTGTCAAAAGATACTGAAGCAAAATTAGGGCAGGAAACTAGAAGTCTGCATTTTTCACACCCTCCTCTCCTAGCAGTAAGTAACCCATCCATGTACCATAATTGAAACAGAGATGTCCTTTCATTTTAAACCCTGTTACAGCCTTGGCGCAAGTTGTTTATTTTTATGCCCTGACACCTTTGAGGCAACAGAAAAAATTATTGTTACCCTTACAGAAAACAGCATTTGTCACTGGGATCAAGCACTGTGTGCTCTTCTTGTGATATCATGGGACATGGGTGAAGATTCGGAGCTCACTGGGACACTGTAGAAGATTTAGACCTTGCTGATTTCCATGGGTGCTGGGTAAGACCTATTATATGAATTTTCAGTGCCAAATGTTTCTTTTTTACAGGGTTATTAGAGTATAGGTCTTATGTTCACAGGACACTGGGAAGCATTTTTACTGCCAACTCTCTGTTTGAAACAATGGGCATATTACAGTCCATTATTTTTGACTGAGGCTCTAAACTTCACTTTAACAATGCTGTCCTTGCTAGCCATAAACACACCTTCCTGCCATCCAGGAGACAAGTTAGGTAATTTCCAATGATCTGATGAACCTCTGGTTACTCCCAGACAGTGGTAGGATGCCTGAGCTGGGATCACAGTAATTTAGACACAGGGCTGAATCAGAAATGGGGCTGTATGGCCCTTTCAGAGATGTACCTCTTCCTTGGCCATTTACCCACTGTGTGCCAGTGACTCTACACATAAAAGGATACAAGAGCCCAACTCACATATCATACCTGAGGACTAAGCTTTACACAAGGCCTGCCAAAGCTTTTAAAGTACATTACAGGCCAGTGAGCAGGAGATTTCCTTCAGGTTGGTGAGCATGGCATTTATTGACCCTGTTTTACCAGTAACGTTTTGGGGAAAGCTGTGGTTTTCTGCCAGCAGCCACACTGGAAGGAGAGGACAACCTACACCTCAGCAGATCCCCACCATTTTTTTAAATAGTTCTGCTGCATTTCATCTTGCAACTTTATTGAACTCTAACAAAGAAAGACATAAGGAAAACTTAAGACAAGAAAATTACACTATGATTTTCACACAGTTTTGGCTTGCATTTTTTCCTAGACAATGATTTTAAAAGTTGGCACGGGTGTAAAAAGGGATTTGGAAAATTAATGGAAGAATAAGAAGAAGAATGCAAAGGAGGATGCTAAATATGAAGATAGTGGCCCTGGACATTGGGAGACCATCATGTGACTGAGTGGTAGCACACTATTTTGGAGAGTCCTATTGGCACTGCTGTGGACAGGATCCAATCCCTGGGTCCTCTTTCCNGAAGGAAAGCTTCCAGAGACAGAAGCATATCAACAATACAGCTAAGCAGAGAAGCTCTGTATAGCTTTTTCTTCCTTTGAAATCAAAGAGGATTTCACAACTGCCCATTCTACATGCTTTTGCAAAGCTTACTTCTGCAGTGGTATAGTTAATAAATAACTGTGCCTTTTTTTTTTTTAATCTCCCAATTTGAGAATGGCAGGTGTTTATGTGCTCTAAAAAATTTCAGTAGGTCTTTTAAAAATAAATTATGTGTCAGACGCCCTATATCTTGAGCTCTGGTTCCCAAAATAGATTTTTTTCAAATGGTAGATTTGTCTGCAGCTGGATAGCAGTCCAGGTCTCAGCCTGCCTTGCTGCCAGAGAGCTGGGCCAGGCAATGGGGCAGTCAGGCACCTGGGAGAGGCCATCATCACTAATGAGACTTTTTCATCCAGCTAATAGCAGGGACATCCAGGGAAAGCCTATGTTTCTGCAAGGCTGTGGTACCCAGGCAAAGCTGAACATTGTCACCCAGGGGGTGAGTAGGGTCAGACCATTCCTGCTGCAGAAAGGGAAAGGGGATAAGTGGGCAAAGAGCAGGGATGGGAGGTGCAAGGACTGTCATTGAGGCTGTGAACCAGACATCAGTGTGTCTCCAGGTGCTCCTTCCTCTTCCTTGGGGATGACAACAGCAACTTGATGCTCCAAAGGTTTGACATGGGTTACTCCAGGGACTGGTGTCACAGCTCCTAGTTTTGCAGCAATTGGCAATGAATAGGTTTAACCAATCAGCACTCCTGCAAAAAGTAACAGGAGCCTTTAGATTTTCAAGAATAGTGAATCCTGAAGCTGGGTAAGGGAAGAGACTAGATGTCTGCCAATAGAGCATGTTGGAGCAAGAGGTCATTTTGTCATAGTTTGTGTTTGGTAAGTGTTACTGGATTTTAACTGTGGTTTTAAAGGAGGCTATTTTGAAGATACGATATAATCTTTTTTCCCTCCTGCATCACCAGATACCTACATTTCATGTTGGGTTTCTATGCAGAGCTACTAGTCCTTGCCACTGTGAACAGGTGGAAAAAGCAAATACCTTTAGCAAATTGATTTAAAACCCACCAGGGAATAAAAGTAAATCAATTAAGGTTAAAATATCTGAAAATCAAAAATCAAACTAATCCTCATTCTAATGATTCCTTCCATCATCTTTTTTAATTCCAAAGGGCTTCTTTGGTTGAAAAGATTATCATCAATAAATGCCTTCCCTTAAAAGAACAAGAAAAAAAAACCTGTTAAGTGCTGAGTGCTAGCAAGTTTAATTGGCCAAGATTAAACATGCTTTTACAGAAATATAACAAATACCCATGAGGCAGAGAGGAAAAAAAGAGTTTCTGCCTATAAGGTCTGTTTTATGTCTTGAAATGCAGTAAGATGTATCATTCAGCTCCTGTGTCTCATTAGTTTAGTCCAGGTCCTTTTTCCTGGATCTGTTCCTACTGATTCCCAGGCACAGACTTGGGATACAGGTTTTGGGTTACTTTTAACCCTAAGAAAGGAAAAATTATTCAATAATTGGAAAGTTATAGAGAGTCAGAATAAATTGGTATTTTGCATGAAGCTCCATGATAGATCAAGCTGGATGAAAATACAGAGTGGTAACTTCATCCTAGTTTTACTACACTGACTTACTGCCGTAGCAAATGTGATGTACAACCCTACTGAGGCTGGTCAAGTCAAACCACTTTTTACATTTACAGTGAACTAAAACTATATAGGTACCTGGTTACTGATGTTCAGATGGCATGTGCTAACATCATTGCTCTAAACAGGAGATTACGTTTTTACAATAGCTCACAATTTGGGTGACAGGACCAAAGCCTTGGGCAATGTCAGCTGCTCCCCAGCTGTCCTCTCTGGGGTAGATGTATCTGTAATACGTGTTGTCCAAGAAGTCCAAAAACTTTTGCCTTGTTCTGATGAAAGTAAAATAAATAAAAAGAAAATATCTGAGAAAAATCCCTTGAAAAAATAGGTTTCTTGGCCTCCCATTAAATGTTTCTTCTCATAGAGTTCTTATAAATTTAGTTTTCAGTGCATCTGGTAGACCTAAGTTGAGTCCTGATGTCTCATATTATTAATCTGAAAACTCTGTGAGACTGTGAGTCTTCCAAGAGAAGTCAAACTAGAATAATTCAATTACTTCTGTTAAGCCTTCCTTTGAAAATTTGAAACCATACCTTCATGTTCCTTTTCAAATCTTGCCATGAACAATTTGTTCAAGTGAGTTTGGGGAGAAGTAATTGAATTCAAGTCTCCATGGCTCCTGCCATCATTTCTTTACCATCCTTCTTGGCAGGGGATGAGGCACACAGCAGAATTAATAGAGACTCACAGAAAGGCAGTGCAATGTGTCAGTCATCAGTATCCACTTCTTTGACTGCAGACCTTTTCCAGCTGGATCTATTCATAAAAACCCTCAGAGCTCCAGCTGGAAATGGCTGGTGGCTCTAACTGTGCCGCTGTGACTCTGGGAAACTCCTGCAGACAAATTAAAGCAGGAGGAGACAGATGGTCCCTTGATTCTGCACACGCTGACCCCAACACCTGCCTCTAGCCTCCTCCCTTACTGAGATGCGACATTAGCTAATGTGTTCTTGATTGCTGTTGCACTTAAGCAAATGAACTAATGGAAAGTTGTTAAATGCAGAGCAAACAATTAATTAAACACTTTATTTTTGTTCTGTTTAAAAAAGGAAAAATAAATGAAAATGTGACTTTCCTCTCCAGCCGTTGCCACCTCTCACACATTCTCTTTTTATCAGCATGGCACCCACTCTGCTAATGACCTGCCTTTTCATAACATAGACTTAATGGCTCAATAAACACCACTGTGTGACAAATAGGTTGGGTTAGTTTCTCAATCTCACCCCAACTGTTTACAAAATGTTCTGTTGGCATTTAGGGCTGTTTTCTGGAACTATGAGTCTGGGACTTCGTACACACTGTAAGATACCTCCCCTGTTCATGTCTGTAAGGTCAAAACCTTCCTCTAAGTAGAATCTTCCCAGTGATGGAAGCAAGCCTTGGAATTCACTCAATATAAGCTTGCATAGCCTTTAAACTGCAAGGATCCTCAATGAGGTAATTTTTTTCTGGCATTAAAAATTGTGTACGAAGATCTGTATTCCACAAGTAGATAAACCTCCTAGAGAGAATCAGGATCGCTGTGTGGAAGAAACTGGACATAAAAAAGATCCATTCCCACAGCTTGAACAAATGCTGAGTTTAGACCACTGTCTTCTGCAGGTGGTGGAATATTGGGGCAGTTCTACCAGTGCGCTCTGCAGAGGAGCCATTCAGAAGTGGGAAACCCAGGAGCAAGAAATGGAGAGACCACATAATAGAGGCTGGCCAGGTTTTGAAAACAGAGTTCCTAAACAAATAAACATTCTTTCTCAGGCATGTTCTCTGCAAATTCCTCTTCATCTAGCCTCAGTTTTTGGGAGGAGTAAAACTCAGTTGGAACATTGCTTCTGGGCTAAAATTTAATGATGATTTTTGTCGGAAAGGAATTTTATTTTGCATATTTGAAGAAAAAAAAATCATGTGAGTCATCTCAAGCTTACAAAGTTTGAAACAAACAACCAAAAAAGACCAAAACAAATTGAAGTTAGTTTTTCTGAGGATGCTCTTTAGTATTTACATAATGGGTTTGTATTTCTAAAAAGAAAATTTTGCAGACCATTGAACCACAGCACAGGGACTAAGTGAGTTTGCTACTAAATCATTCAAAACAAGAGTTATTTAGCTCTTAGAAGCAGCAAAACATATTGTTGCATAAGGCTCTGAAAGGACTATTAGAGTTTTTGTGCATCATTAAAGCAAAACCCCCAAATAATCCCTTAGTACATAGGTCGGGAAACCACAGCCTGTAATGAAGCTATGAATATTTATTATAGCAGAACTACAGCAAGGGAGAAGTAGCTTTGCCCTAATAGTCTATAATGCAGCTGGCTGGATAATCTGAATATTACAAAGTCAAGAATTTACCAAAGCTAAATAACAGAAAACTGCTATGCAAGTAAGCTAGAACTACAAGAAGAAACAAACCTCCCCACCATATTGGATCAAAGGTGACCAGACCACAAACTTTGACATCTACTGGGGTCAGCAGCAAATGATGAGTGGCAGCAACATCTTACGGCATTCACAACCCTCTACTATCTCAAACATGTCTTGTGAGGGGACAGTCCTTGCTGATGCCACTTTCCTGTCCTTCCTGAGGTCATCTTTCAGCTGTCTCCCACAGAACTCCATGGTTTCAGCACAACTTTTGAACAGATTGGTCCTGTTCCTGTCCACGTATCCAAACCATGTCATCCCTATGTTCACATTGTATTGGAGATTTGGGCACAGCCCAGATCTAGAGGTGTCATTAATAGTGTTTTCTGCCCTTGTCTTACTGCTTTCCTCATAGTTCCTGACGTTTTTGTTTCTCTGACTTGGCTGACATTTCAGTACCTTGATTTGACTGATACTTTTGAACCCTGCCAAGCATAGGGGTAGTGTTTTCAGTGAAATCTGCAATGGTAATTTTAGAGCTTACATTGCTTAGATAGCTGGAGTTATTTTTTCCTGTTGTGCATTACTTTGCACCTAGCAACACTGAATCTGAATTTCATTTAGCATTTTATTACTCAGCCTCTCTGTTTCATCCATCCACAACTATTTATCTGCACCATCAACTTCAGGATTGTCAAACCTAAATAAGTTTGTGTTAATGCAAACTCTGTCAATTCAATACTCCCTTCTTTTCCCACACCATTCATTAATTTCTTGATCAGCTCAATTTCCAGTTCTTCCTTCACTCTTCTGCATTTTATTGTGACCACTTTTAAGAGTGGTCATTGCAAAGTGATAACTTTTAATAACCAGGTATTAATTTATAAGATTTTCTATCTTACCTCACAATGACTTTATGCTTTACCTAAATATGATTACTTGCAGCAAGGTTTTTGTAGTTTGTTTTGTTGGGGTTTTTTTACCCCACTAACTATATTTGACTTTCCCAGAACATCCCGGAAATCCAAGGGTATTTTATCAGCCTAAGGCATCCTTTTCAAATGAGCCTTGACTTTTTCAGTGGACTAAGGCCCACATAACTTTCCCTTTCATTGACACTTCAATTTCAGACTTTTTTTCACATTCATTCCCTGTATGGGAATCTCCTGATTTCTCACAGAGTAAATACCAAGACAAATCATTTATTTAAATTTTCCGTTTACTATCTGCACTGAGTACTTAAGAACATTCTACAGTTTAGAGGTCATCAATAACTCCCCAACTCAGGGGGAATTGGCCAGCCCCTTTTCAGTGGTCTGTGGGGACAGGACAAGGGGCAATGGCTGTAAGCTGGAGCACAGGAAGTTCCGCACCAACATGCGGAAGAATTTTTTCACAGTGAGGGTGACAGAGCAGTGGAATAGGCTGCCCAGGGAGGTGGTGGAGTCTCCTTCACTGGAGATATTCAAGTCTCGTCTGGAGGCCTATCTAGGTAATATGAGCTGGGGAGCCTGCTTTGGCAGGGGGGGTGGACCCAATGATCTCTCAAGGTCCCTTCCAACCCCTACGATTCTGTGAAATAAGTAAAACTGAGAACTATATCCACACCTTATTGTCTCCAGAGGGAGTAGCCTAGACAATCTATCTGCATATTTATAACATAACCAGGCCAACTCTTTGCTCAAGACAAAAGTTGAGATCCATAAAATGCTCTTGACATTAAAGTCCCGGTGACTGAGGGTTCATTTAGTCACATCAGGCTATTAGTTTCTACACCAGATAAATGTTTTGGGGTGGGTTTTCCTCACTCTTCTGTATTGGAGAGTTCATGTTAAAAGATCTGTTCCTTCGTTAAAATTCAGAAAGCCTAACTTGTGGTACATAGCACCACTTGACCAATTTGTTCAGTTTTGTTTTCTGCCTTGCATCTGCCTTGATGGGTGTTGATGTGGTAGTTCAGGTTTTTTCAGTGTTTCATGAGAGCACTGTGAAATTCAAAGGTGTAGTTCATGCTGGCACCATAAAGAGCAGGTACCTGTAGGTGACATGCAGATTTGTGCCATGAAGCTGTACAGGACTGATCTCAGTTAGAGGACCCCCAAAGGCTGCTCTGATTTAATCAAAACAGCATCCACTACTAGCTGCAAATATGTGGATGAAAGGTGTCATGACTTTGAGGGTCTACCCTGTGCCTGGGGGCACATTGCTTTCTCCTTGGTGATGCAGATCTCATCTGTGCTCCTTCCTTCTGGGCTGGGACAAACCTCCCCAGACAGCTTCAGGTGGTGTGAAGGTAAAAAATAATTATGGCTGCTCAGTTGCTGGAAGATCTTTTTTCTCTTTTTGTGCAAGAATCATATCCCTTCTCAATGAGCAGACAATACAGTTCCTAAATAGGTCTAGGACAAACTAACAGTATTTCTGTAATGTCATATACTAATTAACATTAATTATAAAGGGGACCCCATTTATACCAGATTATCATCTGCATCTCTAGGCTTCAAGTCATTAATTCGTCTTCTTAAAGAAACCTGCATACACAAGCTGCTCTTCACTGGAGAAAGTAAACTTTGGCAACAGTTTCGCAGCCTCACCCTCCCAAGGTTGAATTTCCTCAACACTAGTTTCTGAAGCTCAACAAGATCTTTTAAAATTAATAAGTCAAAATAGTCCATATTCTCTTGGAGGATGATTAGGATTTAGGGACTTTTCTGATTTTTGAAAATGCATGTTTCTTTTCAGTTCCCCTAAGACAACAACAAATTGTCTTGATCTAAATAATATAACCTTCTTGCTAACATTAATTAATCCTCTGTTACAGAAACACATTTTCTTGCAGAGTATTTCTCCTTCCCACTGGCAATGCAGTCCACAGAAAAACAAGCAAGAAAAAAAAATCACATCCCCACACAGATGTGTGTGAGTGTGTGCACACAGATACAGGGGCACCTCAACAAGAGTCTCCAGGTGTGGTGATTCAGCCCCAGACAGTGGCTGAGCACCACACACCACTTGCTCACTCCCACAGGAGAGACAAAGCCTCCATGGACTGGGATAAGTATAGTTTACTGACAAAAATCACCATGAATCTAGAACAGTAATGGCAAATTACACTCACACCATGAATCTAGAACAGTAATGGCAAATTACACTCACACCCAGTACTAACACAGAGTCCCTTACAAACCTGATGATTACAGAGTGCTGCAATGCTCAGTGACAGCAAGGACCAACCAACCTTATGTCCTGGAAGCAACAAACCTATGCCATTCCCCAACCAGATGCTTTTATGGGGAAGTGGTGTCAGGTGGTGTGGAAAACAGCCCAGGCTAACAACTCACCTGTGCTGGCTGCTTGGGGAACCACCTGGCCTGGGCAGAATCAGGACACCAGGAGAACCAGGAGCACCAGGAGCACATGGACACCAGAGGTCTGCTTCATTTCTTCTCCAAATGAGACTGTCTGTTGCCCATTAAGGATTCTGCAATATATAACATTGAAGTTAGTAACACTCTAGTTTGGAGCATAGATAAAAATCAATGTCTTATAGCTACTCACATTTATCAGTTGAAGTGGTCAAATTCTTTATAATATGTGATCCATGTGAAAGGATTTATTTGTGTTTGATTTCTCTGTATATTCCACTCTGAAGATGGTGAGCAGATCACAGATTTTTGAAAAGCAATTGCTATTCAAACATAGGATACTTTTTTTTTTTTTTTTGCTGCTGCTGAAATCATACCTAGGATTGAGGATTTTATGAAATCACACAAAGCCTTTATTTTGTTTTCCACCACTGTTCATTTGGCATTTATCATTGGGATCTAGGAAAAAACCTCAGTGGTTTTGCAGGTAGCAAGTTGCTGCACATATCAGACAAATACCATTTTCTGGGTTTGGACATGAACAGAGGAGTAGTTTGAGAGATGAGAAGATACAGAAATTTTTGGTTTCTTTTTCTTAATTTTTCAGGTCACTAAATGATTTAATGTGTTAACAACAAAACCTGGACACAAAGAAATTTGACTAGCATGTTGCCTTAGTAACCATACAAAAATATTTCAGACTCCTCTGAAGTGTGCCTCTGTTCCATGGGAAGTGCTGGGAGCCATAGCAATACTTTGAAACAGTCGTGGCATCTCCAGCTGCTGCTGCCTCTCCCTGCCTCTTCTCATTTTCTCTGTGCATTCCTGAGATGGGTGTGACACAGATTAATTACTAAAATGGGATTAAAATTAGTATTGTGAGGATGCAGAAGATTTAAACCCTTTCTTTAAACCTCCCTGCAGTCCAAGGCAAATAATACCCCAAACATGTCAACGTCTCTTTTCCCCTCAATACTGTTTGCTGCATCCCATTCTGTTGTGGTTAATGACCCTTCACCTATGCTATTTTTTATACTACACCTTGGACTTAATCTGGCCCTGAATAACACAGCAGGCTTTTTCTTTGAAAGGTCTATTTCATGTCTCTGACAACACTGCTCTTCTATAATGAGTGAAGCCATTTTACAGGAAGAAGTAAACCCACCACCACCTTGACAATATGCAATAACAGAAGCTAATGTGCTAGCCCTTTGGCATTACCTGGGCACATAATGTTGGGTCAGCAATGTGTCCCTATGCCAGAGTTTGTAAAGCAATTCAGCAATTATCATTGATTATGCTCTTTTAGCAGGCTATTTAATGTTACAATAAAACAGAGTATGACAGGTCAAGCTCCAAATTAAAGCTCAGATTTCAGCACAACAGATCCAGGAAAGAATTTTCCACTGCCAAAGGCCTGGGTGATTCTGCTGAAGCCAACAGAGCAGCGTATTCCTGCTAGCTCAGGTTTGGGCACCCAACCCACCTCCCAGAAAACACCTGTATTGCATAACTCTCAACATGCTGGTGCAGGACACGTGTGGTTTCTGAGGCTGTGGGTACTAGGAGCAGCATATGGCCTGGTCACCCTCACTACCATTAAACTTGACACTTCATCAAGGCGTTTTCATGGCTACAGCCTTCTCACCTGCCACTCTTTTCCATCCCATCATGGCTCTTAAATCCTTTCTTCAATACCTCTTGCACTGCCATCTCAGCCTAATCCTGCTCCTCCCTACCACAGGGATTGAAACAGTTCCTCTGCTCACTAACCTCATCAGTAGATGTTATAAACAGATCCTCTTGCTCCCTTTCCCAAAGAAATACAGTATTTTCTAAAGAATTACATTGTAAGATGCTGAGCTTCTGCTTTACCTCCTGACTCCTTTCACACAAATGAGCACACACGACTATTGCACCTTTACAAATTGGCCATGCCTACCAGTAACCTCATCTGGTTTCTTTTAAATAAAGAATTTGAGAAGAGATGGAAAAAAGAGCATGAAAATGCTATCAAACTATCAGGAGACATTTGACAGTCAGGTTGTAAAAGTTTTCTAAGATTAACAGGAAAGCTTAAAAAGCAAAAAGTTCAGTATCAGATGGATTTTTTAAAAACTCACTCCTACCCTCAAGACAAAAATATTTGGCTATAATCAGTTAGCTAAGAAGCACATTACTATTAACACTGTGAAAGTTGTTCTTTAATAAAAAGGAAAGCAATTAGGGTATAACTGAACAAGCCAAGGCAATTGACCCTATTCAGTGGGTGGGAACAATGATCTTTATCACTGTAACCACTGCAGATAAGGGGGTTTTGTATCATCATACTGTTTTTGTCTTTCTCAAGAGTTCCTGTGTCCTAAAGCATTTGTTTTCCTCAGTCTCCCCATGCTGGCTTTGACCCTGATACATCTGTATTTGTCACGCTGGCTATGTTTGTGCATTGCTTTCCTGCTTTTCTCATCTCAGCTCTGACACTGGTAATTGTCTCTAATTTCTGGACTGATGCATCTCCCAGCTCTTTCAGTTTTCTGACTCTGGAATGCCTTGGTTACACCTTCTACTCTGCACGACAGGTATGTGATCTTATCCATCAGAAGTACCTGGCTAGCCTAGTTGTGCGTGCAGTGTTTCTGTACCACTCAGCAGGGCATTATGGCTGAGCAAACTCCCTTGGAGGACATACCCCAAGCTCAGGGGTTTTTGAGGAACTGCCCTTTGAAGTTAGGAGTTTAAACTGTTAGCAGATTTCTCACTTTTCTCCATGGCTCTCACCGCACCTTAAGTCTAAGTGGCTCACTGGAAATACCTAATTTCTACTGCTAGCTGTGAAAAGTCAAATTGCCAGCTGGGGTACCGCAGGTAGATGGAGAGCCGTATACAGGTCCCCATCATAACGTAGGGATAATAGTCCAGCTTCACATCACAGGGGTGAAGTAAAATAAAATGTCACAAAGATTATGAGACCTTCACTTACTAATTCAGTATGGAAAGTAGAACCATCACAAACAGGATCCAAAAGGACCTTGAAAAATCCTCTGCTACATTATCTAAAACAGAGAGACAAACACAGCTTCTGCCATTCCTTGACTCTCCATCCATCTTGTCTTTCCTTCAGCCTCTCATTTTCTCTGTTCACTTCTTTGTAGCTCTGTAGATGGCTTTCTTAACCCCTCAAAGCAGCTGGGAATACAGTCTGATTGCAAGGTGCTACTACCGGGAATAAAGTTGATTGTAATAAATAAGGATGCAAAAAACTACTGCAGATGAAATAAAAAGCAACGCATGAGTCATTAAATATTGAACCAAATTCAGGCTGCATAGCCAGCCTCAATCTGTTTTTACTGATGGTAAATGATGGGCTTATATAATTTCCAGCATCCTGATGGATGATACGACATCAGTTGTTTAGGTTGAGGAAGACAGAGCGAAAAAGGTGTCTTTCACTCTTCTTATTAAAAAGCCTATTCCTGCACAGTGCCAAGGACTCAGGATGGCTCAGTACCTTTTCTGGTTGCACCCTCATCTTCTCCAGTGTTAATAAAAGCTGCAGCATTTTGGAGCAGTTTTGTTTGGGCAGTTAGAAAAAGGTCCTCAACTGCAAGCTTGAAGATTGATTACCCTTGTCTGTTCTTAATGAAAATTAACAACGGGGGTGGGAGTAGAGTTTTATAATTACCAGGCCACTGAAATTAAAAATAGAGGAGACATTCCCCAAACCTCTGAGACCCTGTTTCCCTCCAGCCAGGTTCACCACTGCATAGTGGTTGAAGGGAGACGCTCTGCTGAAGAACCGCTGTTCTGCGGCAAGGGAGAGAAAATAAAAATTAACCTCTGATCCACAAAAGTGCTGGAGCCACTGGCAATTAAGATGTTATTTAATAAGATGCCATGCTTTGAATCACTAAATTGAAGGACTGGAGGAATCTCTCTGCCAAACTGCTCCTTCCACCACTCTCAGACTCACACATGGCAGCCACCTGAGAAGATTAGAGAGCTCTAATTAAATTAATAAAGCATGGCCTGGCTACTATAGAGAAAGACAGAGAGGCAGAGAGAAAAGTGATTGCAAGTAATTGCTGGATGTACTGCTGTCATTTAATTTTTTTTCCTTCCGTACTTGAGACTGATAATATTTTTCCTGCTCTTGTGCTTGATGGGGTCTGCAGCTAGAAATCTCCAGTAAAGCCACAATTTTTCATCAAAAGTTAAAAAAGGGTTGAGATGACAGTAAAAGTGCCAACTTCCCTTCAAAAGATTTTTTTTCCCAAGTGACTGAAAAAGTGAAAGAATTCACTGATAATTTTTCTTTAGAAAAATATGCCCTTTCCTAAGAAAATTCAGAAGACAACAAATTTATCGATATTTTCCACGGGAACTTCTTCCTTTAACAAAATTGAATGTTTCTAAAAATGTTTAGTTTCAAGTATTCTTTGTTGGGTGATAACATGAGGACAACCTCCCTGTGTTAAGGAAAAGGTTGATTGAAATGCTTCAGCAACAGCTGACGTTAAAACCTTGTGTGCTGTGACTGGCTGCTTGGCAACTCATTTTAATTCTTCCTTCCTGAAACCTGCATTCTTCCTTCCAAACCCATGAAAATTGTTATTTTCCGCTGCTGAGGCATTTTCATCTACATACCCTTGAACTTCGCTTTGCACCGTGCCAAGAGTCCAGATTTAAAGCCATCAGTACTTGTAAAACTCCTCTGGGCTGTGGATCAGTCCTTCAGTCCGTGTTTGACAAACTAAATCAGAAATACATGTTTGGATCTCAGCTTAGGTATACTGTACCTGGAACAACACATTTTTCGCAGCTTCTCTTCCCAACCCCCCCTCAAGCCAACAATGTAAGTCCTAGCTTGTTTAAAAGATTAATGGGGAATCAGTCTTAGAGCTCGCAGTTCACTATTTGAGCTCAGGATAATGTTCACCTTTTCATATAAGCACGTCCTGTGGGTTATGCAGCCCCAAGCTGAGGCAGCATGGACAAATGCAGTCTTTGCAGATGAGCAGCATATTCGTGTATCTTTGGATGGAGCACAGCTCCCACCATGGAATTCAGATCTGTGCCAGGCTTAGGGCATTTGAAAGATGTGAGACCTTTAGCTGTAGGGATTTGGTTCACTTATCAGAAAAAGAAAAGCCACCTGGAAGATTTAGATCTATATCCCCATAACGGCCTTTTGAACTTCCCTGAAAGTGTTTTGATCTGGAGTTTTTGATTCAGGCTCACCTACGTTCACTTATCAGGTTTGGTTTCCTTCCTATTTAGAGCACACATATCACAGCTTGAACTCCTTGGCCTTGCTTTCAAAAGCTGTAAAGTGAATTACAACTCCTCCTAAGTAAAAAAATGAAACCCTGAGTGAGTCTGTTTCTGATTTTGCTAAAACTTTCCTAGAAAGTGGGCCTTAAAATGGCAGTGCTCTCTCTGATCTAGAAAGATGGCCGTTGGTTTGGGTGTGGAGTAAAAGGTTAAGGCAGTCTGCAAAAAAATGTGGGGGTTACCACATGATTTGGAGAGAGCAGAATTCAGCTGTGGAGTCTATATATAAATCATAGCAGCACCCCCAAGCATCCCAGGTGACAGGAACAACCACGTGTTGAAGATGCAGAGAAGGTTGCTGCTCCAGAAAACGAAGATTTTCTCTTAGTAAGACAGAAGGGGAAGCAGGCCTGATGTCCCTGCAGAGAGGAATCCAGTTTTCCTGATTTCCAGCCCTGAATACCACATGACTTCGTCAGATGATGAAAGATCCAAAGCATCAGCAAAACCCTTTGCCTCAGGGACTGCTGCAATTTTCTGTTCTGGGAGTGCCTTCCACAGAAGCTGGTATTAGGAGGAAGACACTTCTTTCTCACTCTTCTGGTAAAATGGCAGCAGCCAGCAGATCATTTCTATCCCTTGCAGCTTTTCAGATCTCACATGAACAAGATGGCCATGCTGGGAAAAGCAGACATTGCGGAAGACTGACCTTAGTGTTTCTTTTATCAGATTGATACCCATTAACTGGGTTACTGTTCCCTCTCTACCCATCTCTCTTAACTCCCGCNCCGTGCAGCCGAGGTAATACAGACCTCTGGAAGAAACCCACCATGCATATTCATGGACCACCTGTGCTGAATGTTACCATCGACTCGGTGCTTTGAGGTTTTGTTAGTGGTGGGGATATTTTGTCTTTACAAACCCATGTAACTCAAATTTGGGTTACAAAAAAGTTACTTTCCCTTGATTTAGTGGCGAACAAGAGAGCTGCTCACTTCAGCAGTCGCTCCAGGACTTTTTCTGCCTGTGGTTCTGAGAAGGAAACCCTTTGAGGGTATTATACAGTTGAGTAAACAAAAGGAACAATTGTAGCAGATCTGGACTGAAAAGCCCTGAGGCTGAGAGAGAACAAAAGGACGAGGATAGGTTTAAAGTCTTTAGGTTTAAGAGAATAGGAGATAACTTGTGACTGCTAATGTTTTGACTGAAAGTCATTTTTGGAGCATGCTGTGAGGACCCATCCTGGACCTTTGGGGAATCCAGATTTATGGTGTACTGGTAACGAGGTTCAGTGTCTTCTAATACTGGCACAGAATCACGTAAATCTCAATCGAACAGCAGAGTCCCTAAAGTTTCCTCAGATGTCCACTTCATTTTCAGATATTCCCTGTCTGGAGGAGCTCAACAGACCTGTAGTGAAACTCTCAATCAGACAAGGAGTGCTGCACCCAATGTCTGAAAACCTCAGTATCCATTAAACTACTTATTCATAGATCCCAGAATAAATCAGCAAAGTCCTGATATGAATTAGAAATTTAGAAATATTTTGAGAAATTTCTCCCCAGCATTCTGGGAACTCCACCCCCAAGGTTCAGGCTCAGGTCCATTTCCGTGGGGATGCTCAGAGGCTGTTTCCTCCCTCCTGCTTCTGCTGTGAGCTTACACCAGGGACCCAGCCTCAGCCTGCGACCCTTCACAAACTATAAACTGTTCCACTGCTTTACAAGGGTAATGAGGCATTTGAGGCTAGACAGACCACTCTTATCTTTTCAAAATTGTGTTATATGACAAATAAAAGCAAAACATTTGCCTGCATTAAGTGCTTTAGTCACTGACCAGTTGAAGAGATAGCCCTTATTTTGACTGGTATGAGACAGAAAGCCAGATGGGTCTAGCTGTCCCAGCAGGATGAACTGCTGGGACTGTTGAACAGTGACTGATTCCCGGGCACCACTATGGTTCCCTTTGAGTCCGAATCAGCCCTGCTCGACACTGCAAGCTACAGGCAGGTGTGCTCGTTCCTGGAATCTGACAAAAAGTCTACCAGTGGAGCTTTATCATTCCTACCCAGGGGAACCGCAGGTGCTCCCAGGGTCACAGACTGGAGCCGATATTTGTGTTGACTTTGGTAATTCCCTTGGTCAAAAGAGAGAGAATTGCCATATAGGGGATTCAGTGCAGGCTGGAAAGTATATGATTTTGACATATTTATAATTTTTTTTTTCCTTTTTCGGTGTACAGGTTAAAATCTTGGTGGATTTTCACAGGAAATTTACTTTAATGAGGCAAAAATGCAACCATTGCGGTTTATGAGGCAGTCTGTAGCTGACATTCTATAGGGGTAGAAAAGCGCGTGCAATTCCTTCATCAGTTCCAGCAAAGACGCAGGAAGTGTCAAGCTGTGACTACTGGTTAGGAATGATGCCTTCAGGTTAACCTAAATATGTAAATCAATCAGGTACTTGAAGGGAAAGGGAGGCTGGCACCCAAGAGGAGCAGAAATCCTCTTAACAAGGGGGAAAAGATTACAGGGGCTGAGAAAGAGACAAGCAGTTAGCATCTGTGAAACAGACAGAGGTTATCAGACAGCAAAGTGAGAAGTTTGCCACAAGACATAAAACCAACTTCTTTTTTTCTTTTTTTTCTTTTTTTTTTTTTTTTAATTTTCCATTGCATTTGTGCAGCTGGATATCAGCGCATTTTGATCCTGCCTAACACCCTAGCATGGGCAAAGCCTCTGCCAAGGGGAGAACCTGCCTTGTCCCGGCTGTCTGCGGAAGCACTAGCCCATTTCCATGCCATGCACAGAAGCACAACGTCAAGCTGATCTGCACTTCAGTAGCAATTTTGCAGTCTATCCCCAGCTGTTATATTTCAGCCTTAGGGCATCACATTCGGTGTGAATGGCAGATCTTCACTCTACTTGCTTTCCTCTGAAGAGGGTATTTGTTTGAGCGCTCACTACATCTGGCTTTCTTGTTTGTGCCTTTGGTTTGAGTAATTGCCTTAATCTGAATTTCAAGGCTGACACCCTGCCTGACCCTTTTCTATTCACTTCTGTATTGTGTATTGCATCCAGCCTTCTTACTTGTTGTTTTAATTAAAAACTACAGAGGCTTAACGAGCCGCTTCTACATCAAATTTATTTCCAAAAACAGTATTCATGCATGCATGTTTATGTACTGCAGGATTTAACTTTGTGTTTCTAGTACTCTGTTGCACTCATATACATTTAAAACTATTTTGGAAAATAATTCCATTAAAATATTTATGTTTTAGTTGGAAGTGTGTCCCCTAAAAGCATTGCAGCACCTACTGGTTTTCTCACTAGTGTGTCATATCATCACACCTTTTTTACCCCTCAGCTGCTACAACGGAAGCAAACCGTTCTGGCCCTGGATAACAGCGATTTGGTATCCAGGTGCATATACACTTGTGCAGATGTAGCAAGTTTAATTGCTGTTTGCTTTGCAATTTAAGCCTCTTTAATTTTCCATTTGTTAAATGAGAAACATGCAACATTTACGTAATTAATGTGCACAAATAGTTCAGCAATTAAACTCACTGGCTTAATATCTACGTCTGAGGCCACCTCAGAGTGGCCTCCCTGGCTGTTGCAGTCCTGGAGTAGTCCTCCCCAGTGGTGCATCACCACTTTCTGCAAGAAGAGTATATTGACCTCCTTGAACTTTCTCTCACACATACCTGCCAAGCTAGTTTTCAGCTGAACTCTCTGATCCCATAATCTCATTATCCCTTCTTCCATAGCTCCCTCATGCTGCCCTCTCAGTCTCCTTGTTGATCTCTTGATCACCCCCTCCCACATCCATCCATTCTCCCGTTTCAGCCTTCACCTGACCTGTCTACCCACACCAGCACCACCCCACACTGCTCAGATGATTCCTCTGCTGCTTAGCATGCTCACAGGTCCTTTGTTCTCTGATACCATCTTAGGACCAGAATGTCAATTGAATACTCGATGCAAGAATTATGAAGGTCCTTTCATGAATATCTAAGCAAGAGGATAGATGTAATAACAAAAATATTGGGTCAAATTCTGACATTTTCACTGTGAAAAAAAACTTGTTGCAAGATTGGATGAATCAGTCAAGACCCACAAAATATGTTTTATGCTGATGTGTTAGATTTAGTTATCCAGAAAACAGGAATAGGAGGCATGTAACCCCCTTCCAGGTTGTGAGTCTCTGAATTAGATATTAATAGTATATGTATCATCATGTGTAACAAGACCTCCATATGAAATACAGAACAGGCTATTCACATGTATCTATCAAGTACTGTGGTTTGTCTGTGATGCTAGTGACAGGGATGCTGGAAGAAGAGGATCACCTAGTAAACAAGCACATAAGGACTTATTATGGCAAGCTTTCATATCAGTTAATGATTAAAATATTTTACATTAAGACTCTGTCAATCTCATAAATTTTGAGTGGCTGGTTGCAAAAAAAGATATTTTTAACTTCAGCTGTTTTGAATTTCCTGTTTATTTATAAAAAGAAAATGTTCCTTTCACACTTGAAGCAATTCTTTTGTCTGTCAGTTAGCTGGTTGGATTTTTTTCTTATCAAACCCAAATGAATCATGACTGTTCCTTGGCTGGCAACCCAGATAATATTTATGTTTCATAATGCAATAAGAAATTTTCCTAGGATGCAGTTGTTGGTTTTTTCCTTATTTTTCCTAAAGTCATCTATTTGTTACCCGTAAGAAACCACTGCCATGAAACACTTTCCACTATGTAACTTCACCTCTAGGCTTTGCCCTGTTTTGTTAGCGGAGCATAGACCTGGCCCTAACTCCAGATATCAGTGTACTGGTGCAAGACTATGTGGCAGCCAGACCTCACAGTGCAAGCTTCACCATTTCTGAATATTTCTTGCTCTGGCAAGATGCTAGAATTAAAGTCAGCCTTCCTCTAGCCCTCCTCTTTCAGGCCAGCCTCACAGTTGAGTAGGCAGTGGGGTTCATATGTCAGAAACTCATCGATGCAAGCAATACACTGTTGATAGGAAAAAAACCCAACAAAAAACAAACAACACCTTATGCATGTTCATCATCTGAGATGATTTGCTGTAAGAAGCACCTAGTTGCTTTGCTGCAGTAAATTAAAACAGAGATGTATGAGTTCTCACTATTTAAATTCACCATGGATCACTTGAAAAATGAATATACCAAATAAAATGCCCTGGGTCCTGAACCAACTGCCTTGTGAATCCTGGATGTTCATAGACCAGCTCTGCATTATACATCCTTGAACTTTCTTCATATTTTAATTTCAAGCATGGATGTGTGTAGCTCTAGTAATTGATCCCTTCTGCACCTTTCTCACAGAAAGCAAAGCATACTCAATCTTGTGTTTGTACAGTGATCCCTGCTGAGAGGTTCTTGTATTTTTCCATGCGTTTGTCCTAATTTTGTTGCTATTAGACATAATGAGTCACTCTTGATGAAACATCTAATGATAAGCACAACAAAAATATTTAGTGGTTCCGCCACATTTTGAATTTTTAAGCATATTCTGTATATCAATTGTCTCTAGAGCAAGCTTTGGAGTAAAGTAAGCATTAATAACTTCATTACAAGTCCCCTTCTAGTTTTCGTTCTGTGAATCAGGAGGTGGCAAGGAAACATTGCACGCAAACTGTGAGATCTAGGGACTGACATACAGAATGTGATACAGCTTCAGGAGGTCACTCTCCAGAATACCAAACCAAGCATATTTGATAGCATGCACTTTATGCCAGTAGAAGTCCAGTTTTACCTCTGGAAAGACATGTGTCTGCTGTTGTGTCCCAGCTAACAAGTTAAAGGAAAAAAAAGCGGGGGGGCGGGCAGGGGTAAGGAAGAAAACAAAAGGAAACGATAAAGTTAATTTTAGCCTGGATATTTTTCCCCGTGAAGTTCAGTAATAGCCACACAAAAGTGAAACACTTACAGCATTAGGAAGGGAGAACACCATATAAGAATAGCAAAGCTAATTGAACCAAAAAAGGGCTAATATTCTGTGGTTACCTTGCACAAGAGGACCTCTACCACAGCAAAGGAGACAAGTTGCATCTAATGTAGAGCTGTAAGATCCATATCAAAACAAGGTGGGTTATTTTCCTCAGCAGAATTTTGAAAGCAATCGGTTAAAATGTTGCATTACTTATTGGTGGGTTAAATATTCAAACACAAAGTATAATAATGAAACAAATGTGATAATTATTTTCTGTCAGTGAGAGTCCTTTGAGTGTATGCACTTTGAGGAAGAAATCCTTTCATTTTGGAATTTAATTTTTTTTTAAGTAGAACTATTACAGGTATAAACATATTTTTAAAAGCAGTAACTGGTTAAATATTTGCAAAAGGACATTATTACATTGATAAGGGTTAATGGGTTTAAACTAAAAGAGGGTGGATTTAGAAAAAGTTCTTATTCTGAGGGTGGTGAGGCACGGACACATGTTGCCCAGTGAAGCTGTGGCTGCCCCCTCCCTGGCAGTGTTCCAGGAAAGGTTGGATGGGACCTTGGGCAACCTGGGCTAGTGGAGGGTGTCCCTGTGTGTGGCAAGGGATTGGAACTAAATGATCTTTGTGGTCCCTTCCAACCCAAACCACTCTATGATTCTGTGATTTGAAAACGTGGTCCTGTCCCTGTCAGGAGGAGGTGGTCTCTGAACAACTTCATGGACAATCAGATTGACCAAACCTTTTATCAGTTCTCATTGTTTGAAAGCTTAAGATCAGCTAAGGTTTATTTTCAGATCCCAAGTACAGGGAATAGATTTTCTTTGTTATGAGGATTTTTTCACAAGGCAACCATCAAAATTGCATTGAGGATATAGAAAACATTTCTGATATCTCTGAAAAAGCAATGTTTGCAGATTGAGAAGCCAAATGTAATCTTGCCCAGTGATGAGCCAGTGATAGTTTTGACAGTGTGATGCCTGCATAGCTATCCATTTATCTATTCATGTGCTTTATGTTTAAAGCAGAATGCAGCTTAGGTTTGCAAATGGGATGGGAATAAATTATTCTAATTGCCATTTAAATGTTTCTGTTTAAATATTAGCTTCTGCCAACAGTTGTCCTGCAATGGTCTCTGAATGCTGCCTAAAACAGTGAGTGCGAGGGCTGCTTTTGTGACTGAACAAATGTGTGCTGTGAAGAAGGGAAAGTCCTAGGGAATTAAACTAAGCAGGAGCTTACACCTTTTCTATGCTGTTGTGTAGTTCCACTTTGGTTAAATTTAACACTTCTGGAGAAAAACTAACTTTGTTAGTTATTGTTCCATTCCTCAGGAACCTGAGGATTCTTGGTCCCATTTGTTCTGTAAGTATTATCAATGATGATTACTGTCTCTTTCTCTCACTTTTGAACAGAGTGTATTTTATGATGGTAACCAGATATTAGGAAAGATGAGAGCTATGGAAACTACAATGCGGCCTCGGTATTGTAATATAACCTTGGGTCATCTGGCCCTCAGTTGTCCAAAACTTTCTATTATCCAAAACACGGCCATGTCCCGCAGCATCTATTAATTATGCTGACAAGTCCCTTGAATTTCTGAAACCTCTGTTATCCAGGCTTATTCTGCTTTCCCTATGGCATCTTGATAATCAGAGCTCTACTGTATTTCATTATTTTTCATAATGCTTTCTGCTTTTCAGAGGGCAGAAGCAATCTTTTTCTCTCTCCCCTTTGCAGAATGCATTAGACTAGCCAAACAAATGGACCTGGCCAGATGGGAAATGCAACCTCTCTCTGTCTCAAACATTGCTTTATGCCGTTGTGTAATGACAGCACTACAGACTTAGCTGCAGAATACATAGTCAACATATTCAGCAAGAACAAGATGGGTGTTTTGAGTTACATTCACATCATTAAAAAACAAAACAAAACAAAACAAAACCCTCTGATAAACAAGTCGAAGCAATCATCAAAACTCAAGTCACCATCACTGGATGCTGTTCTCTCACCAGTCCCTGTAACACAGGGGTACAGCTGCAAGTGCAACTCTGCTTCCTGACATCAAGCCCCAAACCGGCCACAAGACTGTCCCAATATATTGGGAAGAAGTAGTGCCATAAAGTTTTGTGATTAACCAGTAAGATCACCTGGAAGCTTCCAAATGCACTCCATTTGCCTGGAATTAAAGCAGTATAACCAGCTAAACATTCACAAACTGAGGATGCACAGAAGGAAGGGTAGACTTTCCCTAAGTGATCCGAGATTATCTCAATTACATGAATGCTGCCTAGTTTGGGTGTTCGATCCCTGCTAGTGACCATGATTTGAAGCATGATGGATTAAAAGGGCAGAGCAACACATCCCTGGGGTGGTGCTCCCTAAATATCAAAGGCTCAAAGAATTGCCCTGAGCCTCAGGTTGTTTCTTTGTGCATAAAAGCATTTGCAATTTTTTTTCTCCCTAGAATTCATTAAATCTCTTCTTGAACTCCTCTGTTTGAATACATCCTGAGTTCAACAGTTCAATGGTGCACAGTGTGAGGAATTAAGTACATCTTTTCATTAGCTTTCTGTCCACTGCCTCACAATTACATGGGCTGTCTCCTCATTTCATGTATTGTGCAAAACTGTCTGTAATATTTCTTTATTGATATTCTCAATGCAAGTCAGGATGTTACCGACCTCTGACAAGGTATCATGGGGTCAAGGCAGATGAGACCAAGTAGATGAGCTCCAAACTAAATAATAGGAAGAGAGTTATGTGTGTAGAGTCCACTCCTGTATTTGCTACAGAGTGAAAGGAAAATCAAATATACAAGACAATAGACATGAAGGGAATAGAAGTGAATACAAAACTGAACAGTAAAGAGAAAGTAAGCCTAGTACTGTTGAAACCAAGATACTATAATAATTATACTGGAGCTAAACAAAGGTCTTTGCTGCCCAGTGGTCTACACTGGCTCCATCAGTGTATAATAACAGAGATGTGTTACTAGACAAACACATAATGAGACTCCCTAGTTGTCTGGATGCTAATACAGTTGTTAAAATTACTTTGCCCAGCCTGGCCAAGACATTGAGGAACACCTGTAAAACATCATATGTTAGTCCAAGGTACACAGGTAGTAAGGCAGTGGTCATAGAACAACTGATGACATATGCAAAAGGAGATGTGAGTGGAATAGCATTAACATAACAAAATAATGACCTTGATTTTGGAAACAGAAATAAAGGCAGAGGTGCTGAGTGGCCTTGCTTGATGCAGCAGAATAAGTGAGAACGGGTAAAATGGATAAAATAGACTACATTTGTGTAAAATTGCTTATGGGAAGGATAATAAGAGATTCTATTGAGTAGTGCTGGAAGTTTGTTATAGATGCTCCCCCCTCCAGGTTCAGTATTGGATATGAATAGCAATTTCTGTAATGTTATTAGAGGAAGAGAGACTTGTGAGAATTGTGTCCTTAAGGTACTCTGGCTTCCAGCCATTTGTTGAAAAATAAATGTGACCAATAATCCTAAGGCTCAGATACTCCTTCAGGTGACAGGCAACAGATTGGGCCACTAAGCAGTGAGGATAGAGTAGAGATGAAAGATGATCTTCTCATGGTCCCGCACACTTTGTCTCAGTTTTCATTAAGGGCACTGGTGTCAGCCATGGGGACAAATGCAAGGTGGGACAAGAGAGCAGAGAAAACATGACCACATCTGAGACAGAAGGAAAACTTGGAACCAAATGAGATAAGCTGAGGAAGTTGGACTGTCTTCACTCCACCATTTGAACTTTGCAGGTACAAGAATTTTTAATAAACCTGTCAAGTTTTTATGAATGGCTCTATATCCTTGGACAGCAACAAATGTACCACCTGTTTTGAGGAAACAGGGTTAATAGGAGAAGCATAAAAAGGGAGAAATTTCAAGCCACTGAATCTCACTTTAGTGACATGCAACAGTTGTGGCCTCTCCAGTCAAACACTTAGGCTGAAAAAAATTTTAAAAACCCAACTCTTCCCTGTCTGAGAGAGCAATGAAGCTAGAAAGAACTGCCAGCTGTAGGGCAGACTAACTTCCAAACTGGAATTAGGAGGAAATAGAATAAGTATATACATTTCTCTCAGATCAGGACTTTATCTACTGAAGCCAACAGCAGATTTTCAAAGTCTACCTATTAAATGATAAAGTGGGTCGTCTTAGTCTTTACAGACAAAAAGTTCTTTGAACCTTTAGGTCTCAAATTTTTATTGGATCTATTTATTTACTGTGATGTGCAGTAAATAAATACTCTATTTAAGTGAGGCACATAATGTAATACTACCTTTTTTAAGAATCCAAATAGTGGCAGCCTTTTGGGGAAAAAGAAAAGAAAACAAACAAACCCCAACAAAAAACAACAACCAACCAACATCAACCAGCCCTCTGATTTCTCAGCCATCAGAGAGGGAAGTACAACACAAAAGCTGTATAAACATGGCTGATGCAAAGTGCTTCAGCAGCTTCAAGCCCGGGTGTGTCGCCTCATGTCATGAATGACACCATCAGCAAAAATTCACTTGTGCAATGTCTGATCACTGCTTTCCAGATGAAAATGTGTACATGTTCGTAAGGGGGCTGAGGGTATTAGGCAAATATCAATTATTTTCCTTTCCCCTCGCACTCCTGTTACCACACCAAACAAGGTCCCTGCTTCCACTACCACTATCCTCTGCACACTCAGCCTGCCTCATGGAGCTGGCACCTCTTCAGCAAGCCAATTCTCACACCCTTTACACCAGGGGAAGGTGGCTTTCTCAAAATAACACCTTCTGGTACACCTTGTGAAAGTGCCATGAGTTGCCATTGTTTGAGAATGATATCTGCACATATTCAAACAGCTGACATTAAGAAGGTGTCAGTAAATGGAAGTCAAGAATACATGACCTAGTTACTAAGTTTTGTGAGACCAATAAAAATAAGGCGTCATCATTCTGCATGACAAATGGTTCCTCTGGCTATTCTTTACCTCAGTCCTTGACATATGTTATCTTTAACTACATTTATCTGTGGTACATTTTTTCTGCAAGCATGGCTTTTTTGTTTCTTGTAAAATAAATCTTTGCTTTATTTCTGAGGACTTCACACAGCATCTCCCAGAATGGCATGTTCTGTAAAGCTCCTCCCTGCCCTCCTTGCAATTTTTTTTATAAAACAGAATATATCTACACACAGCAGCCTCAGAGAGGACCTAATGCAGGTCAAATGACTGAAGACCTTCCCCAAAGCTATGCCTTTATGGACAGTAGAGGTTCCTCTGACTTGCTTGAGAGGTCCATCAGTGGCACTGTGTGCTGTCAAAATACAGGTCCCTTGATGGACTTCTGGCTCTCAGACAAGGCAATGACAGGATTTTATCCCTTTAAATGATAGAGAGAGGTAAAAAAGGACTTCAAGAGAGTAACAAGGTTTGTGGAGGGGCCAAATTCCCACAAGAAAATGAAAATCTGGGAAAGGAAGTAAAGCACAAGGTTGCCAGGAGGAGGTATCTGCTTGCAGCTGGCCAGAGATTCAAAGTTAAAGGACAACATATTAAGGGTTCTGGTGAAAACTAAGGTGTCAGTAAACATTTCAGATTACAGGGTATATCAGATTGTGAGAGGGAGAAAATAGCAGCGCTTCTGCAGCAAGGCAGCAGCTTGCCTCACTATTAGGAGATGTGGTAGTTTGTAGTTAAGAGCTGCCTGTCCTGCTGGCACCTTCCTGCTCTGCTCTCAGCACAGATAATGGTTTGTTAGCTTTGCAGCACCACTGTGCACTTCGAGTTAATTAGGAAAAGGGAGTGCTTTCTAGGGCAAGGCAGGTTGCAGAGACTGAGGGAGCAGACTTCAGCAGGGTGAGGGCAATGGCTGTGGAAGCAACTTAAGGTATTTCCACTACCTGTGGAAATAAAAGGGTTAAATTTTCCCCTTCAGTACCAGAGAAATCCCACCTGGTAGTGAATTCCTTCAAGGCAGCACTGGCTGCAAACTGTCTACATCCAACCATCAAATTGCTGAGAGCAGCAAGGCTTGTCCCACATAGCCCAGAGAGACGCAGCAAGGGAAGATGCAAGTCAGCAATCAGCCCAACCACCTTTTGCTGCTTTGCTTCCCCACTTGTACAGGTCTGGGCTCAATTTAGCCAGCACAGAGTATGCCACTGTTCTCATTTCAAAGGATACTTGGGCTGCAAGTCTGAGGTGTGCAGCAAAGGCAGGGCAAGAAAGGTGGTTCAGCTCAGTGCTCGTTACCCACAGTGCTGGTCAAAGGATCAGCAGTGGCTTTAAGATCTTGAGATATAGCAGGTTATAGGAATGAATAACTCTTTTTAATAGCTAAAGAGGGAAAACTACCTGTTTCCCATTAGCCCCTTTACCTCCCTTCTACCTTCCGATTGCTGACTAACTAGAATTGCCCAGGTCATAGGAAAGGCTGCCAACTCAAGCAAATACAGAGAAGTGGTGAAAAAGTCAAACCAAGAAGTGGAACTTAAAAAAGAAGAGAGACCAAAATGAGAAATCAAAGGAAGAACACTAATGCAAGCTAGAAATGACCATACTGAGCTACGCTTGGAAAAACATTGAGCAAGAAGAAGAAATACTATTAAAAAAAGAGATAATGAAATCTACCATGATAAAAATATAAGCCCTGGAAATACTTGTCATTTGGCACCAGTAACATTTCTATGTACATGGGGGTTGATGGAAAATATTTTGGGCATGGACATGTGCCTATGTTTGGGATTGGGACAGGCTAGGAAGAAATGTGGACTCTACAGTTGCCAATGACCAAGTGGTATAATGAAAATTATGGTCAGAAGAGGAAGATTTTTAAATATAGTCGAAAATTATGTTTCCAAGCCTAAGCCAAGTCAAAAGACAGTGACTGGTTTGTACTTAATTAACAGAAGAATCAGAAGTGAAATTAAATAAATTTCTAGTAATTTTTTCTGTGTTCTATATTGTGTTTTGTTTTGTTTTTCCCAAGATCTCACATGGTGGAAGTGCTTGAGGGACAGGTTTTGATTTAACAGCTTAAGAATGCATCAGAAATAATTATGATTAACAAAAGAAATCAGAAAAATAATGACAATATTTTCTAAATGAAACCTTTTCAGCAGCTTACGTTGGGTGTTACATCTTGAAACTGATGTATAGTTTCATTAAAGACATGTGATGAACTGAAACATCAAAAATATTTCATAAAAAAAAACCCAAACACCATTTTCTGTGGCAAAAAACCCCATTCTGTTTAGTCCAGAACTAGAGGGGGTTATGTTTGTTTTGCCTCTTAAATTTACAGGCACTGAAAATTTCCAGGATGTTTCATTTCCAATTGAACCAAAAATAATATTTTAATTTATTTACTTTGAATTACCATAACTAGCAGGGCACCAAACAATTATTTATTACAGGGTTCTAAGCAGAATTATGAAAATGAAGAGTTTTACAGATTGCCTTGTTTCAATCACTTTGCAGCCAATCTGGAAGGGTTACAGCCTGTTGAAAATTATGCTAAAATGGCTGTGTGGAGAAGGGGATTGTATTTTCCATGATATCAGTAGGTGCAACAATTTTCAATCCTAGGCATTTTGAGGCAGAGGTAGCAGAAATGTGATACAGAAGCCTTTGGGGGCGGGGGGGGGGTCTTAGGGAATTTCATTNGGATTCTGTGTGAAAGGGGAGCAATAGAAAAGGGACCAGGAGGGAGAAAAAAGGAAGAAGCAGTATGTTCATTCTTATCAGCCAATCCTTCCCTCCTCCCTTCCTCCATAGAGTGATGTCAAATGCATCTGCAGTTCTGCTGCTGGTAATTATTACCAATAATTAATAAGCTTTTGCACAAATTGTCATGCTCTTAATCTGCAGGGATAATTACAAAAAACAAAGGAAAGTGTCTAAATTAGGAACTAAATGATTAAAGAAAGAGCATGAAATATGCTTGTAAAAGAAGATGAGGGTTGTGTTTTCATTTTTAATGGTAAATATCTATTTGCTGAGGTACTTAATCCAGATGTCAACAATTTAAATGATGAGGGAAATGGAGACAAAAAACCTATTTTGCTCTTTATGCAGAAAACAGAAAATTATTATCATTCCCAATAGGGTGCAGAATTAGAAATGAGGACATCTTAGTTCTTGGGAAGTCTGAGACATTTGCAAGTGGAAGGGTAGTACACCAAAGAGAGGTCTCTCAGTTGAGAGGTACTGTCTCACAGTTTACCAAATGCTTTTTTAACTTAAATCGTGTTCTTGATCCTATTGACTTCAGTAAGCCTAAAGATATGCTGAGACATTTTCATGGCTAAAATCAAGGCTGAAAATACTTCCTAACACACGTGCTAAGGGCTTACTGCTGTGTGGGATAGCATAAGTTATGCATCCTTATCCAAATGGGAAGCCTATGGCAGATCTTGGGCTTTAAAACAACTCAATGAGGTTAGCAGAGTTTTAAAGATGTCTATTAAATAGGCCCAGAAATAGAAATAGAAAGATGTGTAATTTCAGCTTTTCTATTTTATTCTATTTTTTAAAGCTCCTTGCTATTTGTTCACTAGTGTCCAGCCCTTTCCCTTTGTCTCTCACAACATACTTTAATAGGGGACAATGGCTTTATAAGCCTTCAGGAACTTGGCAGCTCCAGGTTATGGGTCTAAGGAGAGGACAAAGGAAAAACACACAGGCATATAAAGAAACACTGGTAGAGAACTAGATTCAGGATGAGAAAGTCTCTTATGTTTTCCACATCTTTTGCTTCCTTCCTTACAGATAACACCATTAAAGAGAATGCGGTTACAAGCATCCAGCAGAGCCACAGGAAATTCAGACTGAAGGTTAATAGGTTAAAAAAGAGCCCAAGTTTCCCAAAATGTGGCAGCTCCCAGAAAAAGCACACACAGCCCAGTCAGGACCATAATTGACTTAGGAGTTGTTGTGTGGTAGCTGGGGAGGCATCAGGCAGCAGCACAGCTGGTAAGGTTGCGGCAAGCTGTGAATGTACCTATTTATTTTAAAAACTCACAGCCTTGTCAGTCCCAGCAATAGGGTAATATTTTAAGCCAATTTCCATAAGGAAAAAGGCTATATTTTTTATTATTATTATTTTTAATAAAGAGAAGGCTTTAAATTGTTATTTGAGATGTTTACACATATTTCATAGTTCATGATGGGTCCTTTAGGGGATCCAGATCACTGGAGAATAATTTGTCAAATGCTCCTTTCACTGCTAGGACAATAAACTCCATGCACTGATTAGTAGAGTTTATTCCCTTCCTGGTGAAGTTATAGGGAAGTAGCTTTGGACATCAGACATAAAGGTGTGGAAGATGTTCCCAAAACATTCAGAGTCACCTGTACCCTTCTTTTTCACTTTTTTCTTAATTTTATTCCTAGGATTCACAATTTAAAAATAGCAGACCCAAACTAGTTCAGATTTTGACAAGCAATCTGCTCAACATGATCCTTTTCCTTTAGACAGGACACCGCTGTGATTTTTTGGTTTTTTAGGTGTGTCTCCTGAAACAGGAAAGAGAAAATGCAGTCTGCAGTGGAAAGTTGGCAAGCAATCCACTGTCTTTTTGGAGGAAAGGTACCCATGGTGCAGTAGGCATGCATCTTTGTTATCTACAGTTAATGCATTATGAAAGGTTTACAGATGCTCATGGGCTGCAGTCAGTGTCCCAGTGAAGCAGGATTCATCCAGAATCAGTTCACTGGATCTATATTGTCCCAGGAGACAGAAAATGAGTCCACACTAATGCTATGATTTAGAGCATGTTTTTATTTCTTCCTAAATATAATGTGCTTGTGTAGCAAACAATTCTTCTGCAGAGAAAAGATGTACAATCACTTGAAAGTAACAACACATTAAGTTGACTATTACTGGAATCCTGCTGCCTCTTATTGCTGTGTGTATAATAACTTGACAAATATATTCAGATCTGGTGTGGGTTTAACACTCATTCCATGTCTGTTCTCTTTCTGCCAGCATGGTCTAATCCACTTAAGAGAGGATAATGAAAAAGGGTCTGATAAATCCTTACCTAGAACTTGTAATTTGTATGGGCTTTTTTCAGCCCCCAATCCAGTTAGTTTAAAGCTAACTCAGGCATCTCACCATAAGCTGCAGCCTGTTCTCCACATGGCTCCAGACACTTGGGAGACAAAGTTAACTTTCCATTAAACAAGATGACTTCAAATAGAAATTTTCTGCAAAGGGAGCAATGTCGACCCCACTTCTCCCAGCTACGTCCACCAGAGATGGAGGTGGCAGGAAGAAAACATCCAACTGAAATCCAAGGTGGCTGAGCAGTGGTAGGGATGTGTCAGAGTTCTTGAAAAAAGTCTTTGGTGAGTCCTTGAAAATAAAAGTATGCTTGAGTCTAAGGGCCACAAGCACTGAAAGAAGCCAGCCCTTGAATGCTATTGTTTCTTGGTAACTATAATTTTCCCAAGTCTATTTTTTGCATAGCTTTTTCCCATATTGCCAGAAATTACCAGGAGCAATGTATACTGCCTGGACCATGCCTCCAAGACAGCCTCTATCTCCTGCTCAGCAGATCAGTCCAAAGCAAATCTCTCCAAATGGTCCAGCCTTTTGGTTTAGTATCCATGCTAACACCAACAGAGAGGAAAACTTTCTAACTTTGGTGGGGAGGGACTTCACACTGGTTTTAACAGCAGAAAGCCACTGGTCCCTTTTCCTCTGCCCAGCCCCATCCTGCATCCCTCCCACTTGTGCAGAAAGGTTTCTCAGGGCCATATCAGCCCATCTTCATTGAAGCCATGAACATGGAGGTGGATCCACTTAGCTCAGCACAGCGGTGCAGCCCAAACAGTACAGCTCAAACTGCCACAGGCTATGTACTCTGTATGTGCAAAAGATCATTTTCCTCACACCAAATAAAGCTGAGATGAAGCCCAGCCCTCAAAGAAAGAGAGGGAGTATCTCCTGGCACACATGGGAAATAAAAAACCTTTCACCAATTACAGTGATATTAAGATGGAGAAGAAGAAAGGTTAATCCTCACAGAGCTGCAGAGGATGCTGGATTGGTCACAGTGTTTTCTTTAGCCTTTCTTTTCTCTCCTACCTGCTGTTTTGTCTACCACAAGTAAACTGCTCCAGACACAGGGATTTCTCTCAGGCTTCAATGCAGCTGCAAGGTCAATGCCTCCCTTTTGCCTGTGCTGGTAAGTAGATGCTGCAACAGCCATGCTGGCATGAGGGAAAGGAAGTGTTCTCCTTTCCTTCCCCTTGGTAAGTCATTGCCAGTCTCCCTGTCAGTTTGTACAGCCCAGACCACAATAGATCCTCCAAAAAACGAGTCTAGAAAAGAGGCAGAAAACTCTCCTGTTTTGCAGACCATGTTTCAAGGAGGGGCCTGTAGGATGCAAGGGGAACTTTGTTCCCACCAGACTCCTCACTTATCACCCAAATGCTTCTTTACCAAATGCAGCAGGAATTGTGCTCACTGATGACTAACAGCTCCATTGATGCAGACCCAAATTCAAAGCAGGACCAAACTGATTAAATGAGGCTAATGCTAGCAGGCAGCTTGGGTCTCACGGGTGTTTTTCCACCATCCACACATCCCTGATGGCCTTCCTATAACCCCTCAACATTGTTCTAGGAAGCAGGATTGTTTTTTCAGCAGTTGAAAAGGAAGTAGTCAGCTCCCTGGAGGCACCAAAGAAGCCCCACACCCATTCTTGCCCACACCAACCTCTGGGAGAAGGTCCCAGCAGTGAACAGCACTGTCACGTAGAGAGGGATTTGAAATGGAGCCATCCCAGCAAGGGGCTCCAAATCAGCATCTCTCACGCAGGAGAAATGTGTTTCTCCCTGATTAGATTTGGAAACTCGAACTTCTGCATCCAGGACTTTGTGTTGAACAAATACTCTTGAATCCACATCCTTTTTCCTGGCTTGCTATGCTATGTAAGTATATGGGTTTTCCTCCCTTCACAGCTTGGCAAAAAGCTTCACGGGGAAAAAACACACAAAAAGGGAAATTGTTGCTGTGCTCTATCTCAGTAACTTGCTGGAAAAAAAAACCCTTTTCGCAACACCAGGCAGCATTAAAAAAACCCAAATTGTTTGTACAAGACAGCTGGGTGCTGGAGTACAGAGCAAGTGTGCTATTTAATTCAGTTTTTCACATTCTCTCTATCTTCCCCTGCCCATCTTACCAGGATGGTGTTTCTCTGGCTTGTGGGATGCAGGAAAGAGATTCATTCCACTGGTTCCTTCAGATCAGGCTTCTTCATTCATGTCCTCAGTTCAAAGCATTGGACTTTTGGAGAGTGCTGATCCACAGCTTCTATTGGGGTCAATAAGCATGGCAACAACCACATACTCTGGCAGTTTTCCAGAAGGCAAAAGGTGCGTTGACAGAGAGCTGAGGTACAAACTGTTCCTCTTAGGGGCTTGCAAAGGCCAGAAGGGTGTTAAAATTCAGTGGGGTTAGCTGATTCAAGAGACATCTGTGCATTAAAATTTCCTGGAAGCAAATTCCAGCAGTGAAGGCCTTATCTCTATTTCCCACCTCCTCTGAAAAACAGCAAACATTGGCAATGATGTTTACCTACCATTTTCCTATGCTCATTGTCCTGCAGTAGCTGGTAAAGACAGGAGGTACCTCATCAGCCCCTCTGGGTGAACCTGCCTCTCTATTTCATCCTCACCATGTCTGGCTGATTGACACTGCGTGGGCCTGATGCTCTTCTGCAGTGCTGAGCAGAAGTGCTCTATAAAGACAGACTACGCTAAATGCTTCAGAGAAAAATGCTTCACCGGAGGCTCCTAATCAGTCACAAATATCACACTGTTGGACTACGACACACAATGCAAGCACAACTTTGTTGTTCATGCAGGAGAGGGAAGAGAAGATACAGTGGCTGTACCTGCCTGGAAAATGCCATCAAGCTCCCCTCAGCCCTCCTGCTCATGGGGATACCTGCTGTCTGAGCCTTTCCTTCATTGTCCTGGAGCGACTGGAATCCAAGACACCTTGCTGTCCACAATGGAGTCAAACATCCTGACCTCCAGTGGAGATCCAGTCAATTCTTTGTGTATCCATCAGCTCTGAGCTTGCTCTTTGCCTACAAGGGGTGATTTAAGGCCTTTTGAAAAAAATGCACAAAAATTCAGCTCTGTGGACTTGGCCAAATCATGGAAGATGAACTGTGGGAATCTCCATCTCTGCACATTTGTGTGATACCAATGTATCAAGCCTTTCAAAGAAGGATTGCTTTGGAGATGAAGAAAAGGATTCCTCCAGTTCTCTTGCCTGTGTTACTGAAGAGCATTAAGAGCAGGATATAGTCAAAGAACTTCATGGGGTTTCAGGACCACAGATGGAGCCTTTTTAATAGATATTTTTAGCAAACTCTACCAAGAAAAAACTCCTATAGCAAACAGGCATCTTCCCAAATAATTTCAACCATACAGTGTTCCATAGCCCCATACTCCACTGTCCTTCTCACTTTTAGTTAAGAAAACAATCTGGCCCAGGCAGTGTCTCAGCTTCCCTCTTTCCTAGACCACAAGGTTATGACAGGTCTGCAGCTCAGAAACTTTGAGTGAATGAAGAAACCAAATTTGTCCTAGTTTTGGTATCAAACTCCAGGAGCTCCTTTCCCATTCCAGGATCCCACAATCTTCAGAAAAAAAACCTGTAGAAGGGTTTTAAACTATATGACTGGTGGTCCGTCCTTGCCAGGTATCTTCTGGTAGAGACTACAGACACACAGAACAACTTCTGTTTTGATGCATTAGCCCCCTCAGCTCATGATTACCCAGTCTGTTGGGTTTGTTAGGGGTTTTCTCCCAGCTTGTTTTTTAGCACAGTTTTTGCATGTGCCAGGAAGCTTTTGCTGAAGCTCCGGAAATAGCCTGGACCAGAAACTGTGCCTGTTAAGCTCTTAGAACAAGACCAATTTGGAAGCCAGCTGACTTTACTAGACTCTGGACAATGTTTCCAATCACACGTATTTGTCTGACTGGATGAAACATCTGTCCCCAGCCACCTGCCGGTGGCAATCCCCAGGAAGAAGGTCACCAGCCAGCTGAGCAGCCTGTGCCATCAATCCCTAACGTGCTTCAGTTACAGCGACCAAAGACAGCAAGGAGCTGCTACCAACATCCCTTAAATTAACATGGTTGATGGTGACTGAAGTTATAGCCTTTCCCTGAGCAGCTCAGGTGGAAAATCTGAGAGGACACCAACTGCCAGCCCTTGTGACAAGCAGCTGGAGATGGGGTGGAAGCCGCAGCATTTTCCAGAAGCCTCTGTATAGAGAGAAGCTGTCAATCAACATCCTTAATTGGTAGTAACAAATCTCATCACAGTCTGGTGCCTCAAAAAGCCACGTTCTTTGAGGGAGAGGCTCTATGGGGGAGGCTCAGGGAATGGATAACATGTAAAGATCCCTTTTGATGGGCTGAGGGTTAACAACCATTACCATCAATTATTCATGGTTCCCATGCAGACTTAAAGCAAATAAGGTATTAAAAATTCACATCTCTTCCTCCCCACTCCTCCTTGGTATCATCACCTCTTAAGTATAACTGGTAAATGTGAACATTTGCTGTTAATTAGCTGTAATGATAATTGCAAAGAAAGTACAAATGCCCTAACTGGGGAGATATGACGCGTCTCTCATTAAACCCAGACTAAAAGAAAAATCTTCCACTGCCTCTCTTTTAATCCAGAATCTCCAATCCCATAATAATTTAAGATTTTTTGCAATTGAAGATACAAGGCTAGATATTGGTCTGCCTAACTTCTCTGAAGACTGAGGTGATCCAGTGATTTATGCAGGTTTAAGAGCAGGGTATTCTTGGTATGTTGTAATACGTTTTTATTCTTTAGACATGTTGTTCTTTCAAAAAAAACTTAATTACCTGTAAAAAGAGTAACAAAAGTATCCATTATCTATCATTTATATAAAATACGTATTTTGAATAAACAGTTTTCATCCTCTGTGCAATTTACTTTTTTGCATTTGTGGAAGTTCAAAACAAGTAGCATCAAAAAAAGACCACCTCAGTTTTCCTTTCATTTATACAGTTTCACTTTCTGCTTCTTAGTGGTGTAGGCTGCTCTGGCATAAACAGCTCATGGAATTCTGAGTGTCCTGGACCCCCTTCCAGTATACAAAGCCTCGAGTCTGTTACAGTTCAGACAAAATTTCAGACAAAATTTCCAAATTCTTTTTTTGCTCTAGCAATGCCCAGCTCAGTGAGAGGTATGTTATGCAAGGTGGTGGCAATCACAGTGCTGTTTCTTCTAGTTACCATTTCCTTGTATTCCATGCCTGTAATAGACCTGATGAAAAATTTTCCACGATAATTCTTTTTTTCTGTTGCAAAAGGCTGACTGGATCAAAGCCAAAATGTTTTATGGCTATTTTCTCAGATCATACCCAGAATAGCCAATACACCCGTGATAAAGCTACTCACCTGAGCTGTCTCATACTCAGTGGAGCCCCCCAGGCTACAAGGCCAGTCTTTTTCCATGGCTCACTGAATATTTCATTATTTATACTAAGTGAAACAGCTTCAGGAGGAGAGATGGAAAATGCTTTCCTTGCCAAGATGACAAATAGGCCAGTAATTCATTCTGGGCTTTGCTAAATTTTTTTAAAAGCAATACTTGTGCTTTTGCATTTAAACAATTCAACTATGTCCCAGTCAGAGTACTCCAGCAGTCAGAATAAAAGAGAATAAAATATTCTTTTCAGTGTGCACCTGGCTGGCTGCTGTTGTGTGCTGCAATATAAACCTGTAGGCATTATCGAGCTGGTTCCTTTTGTCCGAATGCATCTCACACATGAACAATGTAAAAGTCAGGAATTCTCAGAAGGGCAACTGGAAATAGACTGGATTGAGCATATTAGCATTCACAGATGTTACTGAGGAAGGGCTGGATTTACATGATTTGCATTTGCCCCTTAGAGACAGAGGGCCTTGAGGCACTGTGGAGGATCACTCCCTTCTCCTGCTGACCTCCAAACTGTACAGGCAAATTGCAAAAGCTGCCAGCCAGCCAAAATACAACTGCATTGGGAAAGGGGGTAAATCAGCAAGGCGGAAAATGGGAAAATCTCAAGACATAAAAATGGCCATGGTTGTCAAGACAAGAAGACAGTGCATATAACCCACAGAAACATGTTTTTAAGTTTGGCATCTGGCAGGTGACCATTGACAAGAAATCAAAATGCGTTATCATTTTCTTGCTTGTTGCTCAAAATGCTGTAGCAGTGCACCAAAATCAGTGAGGGCACATCAAATGGATTCTTCTGAAAACACTGGTCACACCATGTGCTGCCCATTTGAGCAATACTGAGAGAAAAGATGAGCATTCAACCCTTGAATTTGCATTTGCATTGCAGTCCTCCCTTGATATGCCCTGATTAAGACTCCCTTGTAGAGCTAGTGGCTTCTAGACCCTTCACAATGCAGGAGTGTAATGTCCAAAGAAGAGTAAAGACTCATTTAATTTGTATGTTCACTTGAAAAATAAAGCTCAGATCTGTCTTTCAACACACAGAGAACACACCAGTGACCCTCCCCTCAAATTTAAACAACTGCTTAAAACTCTAGTTCAACAAGGAACTCAAGCACATGGGCACTTAAACTGGACAGATGTGTCATCTGAAATGGGATGCTGAGCAGGTGCAATACTTTGTTATTCCTTTGTCAGTGGGGTTTCTGGAGTCAGTGCTGTTAGGTTAGCATCAGGTTCTAAGAGCATGGACACATTCTTATCACATCACCACATTTTACAGCACTTTAGAGAAAGTCAGGAACCTGAATTAGAGAAAGTGATGGATGAATCAGGTTTCCTTTTGCCAAGGTTGTCAAACCACAGCTCTCACTTGGTACTGTATCAAACCATCCTCTTTGGTGCTGACTGCTCTCTGTTGACTGCCCTGGGAGCCAGAATCTGGTTGCCCTGCAGCTCAAAATGGTCCAAATCCCTTGTGATTCTTGAATTTAAACACTAAAGTCTGATATCCATCCTAGACAAGTGTATGGCCTGGGTGCCATAGAGACTATCAGACTTATCCATTCCTCTGTAGCACATACTCTTTAGCCTAGGAAGGAAATGTGCTACAAGTCACACATTGTCTCTGCAGATTCCAGCTTTGCTTCCAGAACAAATAACCGGAAATAGTAATGTCTGCAGCACTCACAAAATGGTATTCAAGTGAGAAAACGAAATCTGTAAAGTTATACTGTGTAAATTGTGCAGCCTCCAAGCTCACAGCGTGCATAGAAGGATAGATAAATGCACTTTAAATAAAACTTATTAATTAGAACTAATCTTGCTATTACTTACCTGTCACCTTTTTAAAGTCAAAGGCAGGTTTATTTTCCCAAAGCAGTATCTTAGCCCAACACCCCAGGTATTTTTTTTTTTCAAAGCAAGCCCTAAGAGTCATCTTGCAAAAACACATTACAGGAAACATGATAGAAGAGAAAGTGAAGAAGCAAAAAGGAGGCTCTGTATTTCTCCAGAGAGTGTAAGTATATACCACATAATCATAAACAATATACAATGACATAAACTCTGCCATAAATATTCTCATATGTAGCATTCTTTAATCATGATGAAAGGGGAAACTGGGGCTTCTTTGGGGAATGGTATGTTCTCATTTGTAATCATATCTGTCTTCTCACCATGAAGCATTTTAAGTTTCAACCAGCTTTGTGATTTTGCAAAGACTTAAAAAAAAAAAAAAAAAAGG